>CAUZXS010005398.1:0-43006 GCA_963585895.1 Sepioteuthis lessoniana | reverse complement strand
TCTAAACAATATCTGGTAAGTCACCAATTCACATAGACAAAACAGGTAATCATGTAAGAAGTAGGGTGAAACCATCAAGCTTTTAGCCCCCAATATAAACAAACATTTATTTATAATACATCAAAGCAAAGTAAATAGTTGCATAAGTATTTCTTGTTCAAAGGTATATCTGTTTTTAACTTCAAAAAGGAAGGGAGATAATCAACAAGTTTATTTGCCACAGTAAAGAAAAAAAAAAACAACAAAAAAACGCTTCACAAAAAGTTGATTATTTAAAAGTTGAATTTGTTCCTTAATTTGAGATACAAAATGACACCAAATTTTCACTAAATTATTTTAAAATCTCATGATGAGCGGCACACCATTTGAGGAGAGTTGTGTTTTTGTTTCTCCCTTGCATCCTCCTCCTCTTTCATCTGATCAATAGACATCACCAACATAGCAGTCATTAGTGACTACACTACACATATGTATGTGGTTATCGAGAGAGAAGGTTTAATTTACCTTAGTCTATTTATTATCTACCAAAGACGTGCCAATATGAAAGTTTATTTCTTATCATCAGTCAAAATAGAATCAGAAGAACTTTCAAACAATGATATAACTAATAGGAAGTATGTTTCATGTCAAAATGAGCAATGCTTATTTGTAAACATCAAACTGATGATTTATTTTAAAGTCATAAAATTAAATAAATAAACCTCATTTTAACAATAATAAACTCACTTCTTTCTTGAGACGGGTTTCTGTATTTTGCTGTCTTTCAACTTGTTGCATTGCCAATTTCCATTTGTTGATCTCTCGTTGAAATTCTTCACGTTCCTGTTCTCTCTCTTGGGCTTGTTCCTACAAAAAGAAAAAAAATATATAGGCACATAAATAAACCATTTATGTAGCTTTATATATATATATATATATATATATATATATATGTGTGTATGTATGTATGTATGAGGTGCATATGATAAGTTTCCAGACTTTTTTCGTATGGGCATTAAAAAATTGTCGTAGACTCTTGAAAATTCACTATGTTATTGCTATACATTTTTTGGGATGACTGACCAATTTTATGATTTCAGGTCCAAATGAACAGCTACAGCAGCAATTGGAATACACCCTACTAAAGCCTGATTGTCACAGCTGGTCAATTTCAAAAATGCAATCTGACACTTTAGAAGAAGAATATGCAATAAAAATCTGTTTTAAATTTGGAAAAAATGCCACAGAAACATATGGAATGCTTCAGACTGCTTTTCGACCATCTTGCATGAATCAAGCATCAGTTTTTGAGTGGCATAAGACAGGGAGTCTGTGAGGGATGATGAGGGGTGTGGGAGGAGTAAGGAAGTCAATACACCAGAGTTGATAGGCCAAAGGGTTAGGGTTAGTGTTACTATGTTGAGGTTTTACGGGAGTTCAGGAAGAGATTCCGTCGGAAGAGGTCAGCACTTTTTAAATCAGCTCAGTGGCATTTCTACCAGGACAATACACCAGTCCACAACTCCATTTTTGTCACAGACTATTTGAGCAAGATGGGCATCAAGACAGTTCCTCAGCCTCCCTATAGTCCAGACTTTGCTCCCTGTAACTTTTGCTTATTCCCCAAGCTCAGAGGTTGTCATTATGAGACAATTGAGGAGATGAAAGAGGCTGTAACAAAGGTCATTGACATGCTCACACAAGAGGACTTCCAGAAGTTGTCAGAATGGTACAACAAGTGTATTGCAGCTGGAGGAGATTACTTCGAAGGGGACTAGAGTTTCATGTGTCTACTATCAATAAAAGTGCCCATACGAAAAAAGTCTGGAAACTTATCATATGCACCTCGTGTGTGTGTGTATATATATATATATATATATATATAAAAATCATTTATTTTTAATCTCTAATATTCTTCCTAGTCTGTCTTTAGTCTTTGACTCAATAAACTCAATATTGTGGATGAAGTGCTTTTTTACTAAACACTGTAATGCCAATAAATGATATTTCAATATATATCATAGGCCCAATATTTTACTATACACTCTAAGCCCAATATTTCAGGTTGGGAATGATTTGACTCTAAATCCTGAGTTCATTATTTCAGGCTGAGAACTCTTTTATTAGAAATCTAAAACCTAATATTTCAGGTTGAGAATGATTTTACTGTACATCAAGAGCCCAAGGGTTCAAAGTGTTAAACAAGTCCATCCATCCATCCATCCATAGTACCTGTTAACTCAACAGTTAATCTCACCTCAAGGGTTCCCTACCAAATAACATTTGACTGGTACGACTTACGACTTATTCTAATTCCAAATGATAAAGTATTTTGATTATTGATGAGTGGAAGAAAATGCGAAAGACCTTTGTTCAGCAGTGGTCTTAAAATAGTTAATTATAATAATGTGACATGAATACTTGGAAAACATATTGTGTGAGTTCTATCTTACTATATACCATAAGCCCAATATTTTGGGCTGAGTTCTATTTTAAGTGGTCTAATGAGTAGAGTGTTCACTAATGGTCCAGGGGGGTGTCCTCGTGGTGTCATGGTTAAAGCGATGGACTGCAGAATCGTAGTAAGCGAGTTCGTACTCCAGTCATGCTATTATGTTCACTTTTGGGCAAATACCCTTGGGAAAGGTATGAACCCCTTTATCCTCCCAGCTATGGGTTAAATAGTACCACTACTGTTCTTCTAAGAGAATGGCTTTGGCATTAAATAACCTGCAAAAGTTGATATGCCATTAAACAAAGAAATCAATCAATAATGGTCCAGGAGACAGGGGTTCAATCCCAGGTCATGTCATACCAAAGACTTAAAAAATGGTACTTGATGCCTCCTTGCTTGACACTTATCATTATAAACTAAGGATCAAGGTAAAGTGGAGCAATCCAGGGAATGGAGGAGTGCCCTCCCCTACACCTCGGTGTAGTAGCAATTAAAAAGGGGAGCCTTCAGGTCATCCTCGACTACGGACACCAACTTTATTTTTTTATAGACCATAGGTCCAATATCTTGGGCTGAATTCTATTTTACTATATACTATAAGCCCAATACTCAGGGCTAAGTTCTATTTTACTATATATCATAAATCCAGCTGTTCCAATTAAAAAGATGACAAAAGAAAAAAGAAAAAAAGAGTACAAGGTGACCTCCATTGATTACAAGAGAGAATATATATCTGAGGAGGGCTGGCAAACACATTGGCCAAAGTAGCATTATAAAAACAATAAATAGATAAAAATTAATTATTTATCTTACTGGAAGTGAATAAAGAAATTTTAAAGCTTTCTAATAATTATTTTGTAATGTTTATTTATTTTCCTTTGATTGTTGAAACTTTAATCAAGGTTAATCATTGGAAATAAAAGATTTTATAAGAACAATCTTTCCTGTGTAATTTTGCTTTCAAAATAAGAACAGAGAACATTTAAAATCTGATTCATGAAATAAAAATGGAATAGCGGAAAGCAAATTGGAAGAATGTATTCAAGACTTACATTGAGGAATTGTTTATTGGCTTTCAATTGTCTTTCGACTGATTCCAGTTGAAGACGGAGGTCGTCAATCTGTTGACGTTTCTCATCCAACATTTCGCTGTATTTGTGTTCGAGGTCTTCCCCAGAAGCAATCAAGTCTTGAATACGAGCTTCGTAGGTATCCTGGTTCTGTTGAAGTAACTGCATCATGTGTCGTTTGTCGTCATTCAGTTGGCAAATTTCATCCAATAAACCTGTATATGAAATGCACCAAACAATGAAAAATGGACTTCTAATCCTTTTTTCTTTATTCTATAATTATGTCGTTTAATTGCAAGGATACTTGCCAAATTAATTCCGAAGGGAGACAGTACATGCATCCAAAGAAATATTGTCATATTGGTATTATCGTTGAAGGAAGTGAACTTGACTACCTGAGTTCAAATCTTAGACGAGGCTGTTTACATTTCACATAGCACCCTTGGAAAATGTATGAATCCAATTCCTATCCCCTCAGCTAAGGATAGTTATTCACCCAACTTCTCCACTGTGAGCAAGGTAGGACAGAAGGTCATTTTTTAAAACAGAATACAGCTGGTTTGAATTCGAAGTTTCCCTTCTCCAAGAATGGATGCTTTATCAAAGTTAAAGAATTTAATCTACCCTACTATTTACTCATGGGAGAGGAAAATAGAGGGTTTCATGCCTTTACCCAATGACATTAACATGAAGTGAAATGCCAACAGTCTCATCTAGGTATTGAACTTGGATTACTGGGGTTTTTTTTCCCCACAATGATGACCATTATACGAAGAACACTTTTGTCATGGGTAAATAGTAGGGCAAACTGGGTTCTTTAGCCTTAGATAGACAACCAGTTTAAAAGAAGGACAAATCTGAATTTAAATCAACTGTACTTCATTTAACATAATGACCTTGTGCCACATCTTGCCCATATTGCAAATAAAAAAAAATAAAATTTCATTTTAAAAGCAAATTAACTTTTTTTAATTTAAAAAAACAAAAAAAAAAAACTTGTCTTAAAAACCTAAGTCTAGCTTTGCCAGTAATAAGTTAAAATAAATTTTTATGCATAAAATGAAAAGTGTTTTTTAATTAAAATTTAACTTTTGTTTCCCTTAAATTAAAAAAAAAGTTCTGTGTTTGAAAAATATGTTACTCGTCTTTGAAGGGGGTAGAAAAAAAATAAATGGATAAATAAAATGTAAAATAAAAATAAAATGTTTAAATCAAAAACTATAAATCTAACTTTTTCCTTAATTAAAATAAAAATATATAGAAATTTGACTTTTTTTTTCTGAGCATAATCAATGAATATTTATTAATTAGAAAAAAAATGTTGCTTGACCATTTAGGGGAGGAAATTAAAATAGTATTATAATAATAATGATGACTTTATTTTTAAATTGCAAAGTGGAAAATAATAATTTTAAAAATTTGAGGTGAGTATTTTTTTATACCATACATCTTAGTTGATGCTTCGGGATGGGCCGTCAGTGATGTTTCCTTTGGGATCATGGGGGGTTTCGGGTCTTTCAACATCAGACCCCCTCACCCAAATGACCCAGTTGGCATCAATCTAACTCCAACTCCCATCCCGGCAGCCAACCTGCGCATCCACACAAGGAGAAAAACAAAACAAAAAAAAAAGAAATGACCACAGAAATGGCTCTATATATAATTTTGCAACAGCCAATCAGAGCTAAGCTCTACTGATGACTTCTAAATCTTTCCTTTAAAAATCTGGAGGCCACTTTACTCTGCTTCTTTGCCACAATGGGGTCGTTATTCGGTTATTTGTTCATTCCGGTATGTATTCCTTCCTTTTTCCCTTTTTTTTTTTAAATTAATTTTTTACTTAAAAAAATTAAAAATAAATTAAAAAAAAAAAAAAATTAAAATTAAAAAATAAAAATGTACATAACTAAAGAATTGCGTTTCAAACAACAAACTGGTATATAAAATGACATATGCTTAGTTTTGTTTTAAAACTTATTTAAAATAATAATAATAATAATGATAATTCTAAAAAAAAATTGCAAGGAATAAAATGATAGTAATAAACTTTTTTAAAAAAAAAAGATTAAACATTTTCACATAGAATGTCCATCAGAGGAAGGTCAAAGAGTTCACTGACCAAACAATCGTAGTCCAAAACAATAATGGCGAGACTGTGAACCTGAATATTGTATTCAAATAACAACAAGACATCACCTCAGGATCTTAGATTATTTTAAATCTGATGTTTGGAAGTCCAGAAAATAATCCAGTCTGTGAAAACTTCCAAATGTCACTCCCATATTCAGAAGACATTAAAGGAGAGAGAGAAAGAATAAAAAAAAAAAAAAGCAACAACAACAACATCAACACAAAATAGACAAAACATGCAAACAATAGATTTTTTAAAGTTTAACATTGAAAGCAAAACATTTTTTGAAGTCAGAAAAAAAAAAAAAAAAAAAAAAAAAAAATTTTATTATTCACTGAGATAGTCAGCTGTGTGTCTTCAGCTTGGTTGATATTCACATTTGAGCCATTGTATCCGCTGACTAACCCAGGGAATAATAATAATAATATTATAATAATAATAATAATAATAATTATTATTATTATCATTATTCATCTTAAAAATCCTTTTCACTTTAAAATTAGAATTTAAAAATTTTTTTTTTAAAACTGAATAATTTATAATCATCTGCATTATTTGTATAAAGATGATCTGATTTTTGTATGTGTGTATATTTTCATAGCACAATAAAAACACCATATTCCCATCTATGTTTTATCCTGTCATTCTGTTCCAGTGGACCACAGAAAAATCTAAGAAAACAAAAAAGGATACAAATACTTGCCAGAGAACTGAAAAAGTTGTGGAATAATAGGGTGAAGATGATACCAATTGTAATTGGTATGCTTTAAAAGGTGTTCAAGAACTTGGGAAGGGTACTGGAGGCATTGGTTTGGTTTGACAGCATATCAACTATGGTTGGTTATTTAATA
Organism: Sepioteuthis lessoniana; assembly: GCA_963585895.1. Taxonomy (NCBI): domain Eukaryota; kingdom Metazoa; phylum Mollusca; class Cephalopoda; order Myopsida; family Loliginidae; genus Sepioteuthis; species Sepioteuthis lessoniana. The sequence goes on along the minus strand of CAUZXS010005398.1, from coordinate 36,520 downwards.
CCAAATCCTCTTTATACATATATATTAAGTATATATGGTTTGGTTTGGTGGTATATCAACCATTGTAGGTTATTTAATGCCAAATTCTCTTATTACATATATATTAAATATTAGATATATAGGATTTGGTTTGGTTTTATGGCATATCAACCTTTGTAGGTTATTTTATGCCAAATCCTATTTATACGTATATATTAAGTATATAGGATTTGGTTTGGTTTGGTGGTATATCAACCATTGTAGGCTATCTAATGCCAAATATCTCTTTATACATATATATCAAATATATAGGATTTGGTTTGATTGGGTTCGGTGGTATATCAACCATGGTTGGTTATTTAATACCAAATCCTCTTTATACATATATATTAAATATATATGGTTTGGTTGGGTTTGATGGTATATCAACCATTGTAGGTTATCTAATGCCAAATCTCTCTCTCTCTCTCTCTCTCTCTATATATATATATATATATATATATATATACATATACACATATATGATCAGTAAATACATTTTGTAGATAACATTCTTAAACAGACCTGAGCTCTTTTTTTTGCACACAGTTAAATGGTTTCAAGTATTACTATATAACAGTCACAATTTAACATCATACTTTTGTTTGCACACAGTTTGTTCTTTTTGACCCATAGATAAGACCCTATCAGGTGCTACCACTCCAGGCCAGAGTATACTGGGGAGCAATGGCAATGAAGGGATACTTCACATTTTCCGAATCTCCAAGGCTGGAGCCTCACCATCAGATGGCGGAGGTATTGGAAATCAGAAGAATCAAGACCATCCAGACCACAATAATGTCAAAATTAGCCAGAATACTCAGAAGGGTCCTAGAGACCTGAGGAGACTTGTTACTCAGACTTCAGTGAAAACCCTTCAGTTAAAACTGGTATGAAAAACCCACAAGGAGTGAAATAATAATGATGATGATAATAGTGCAAGCTCACTCGAGTTTTTATAATTTCTCAAGGGAGGTAGTTACTAAATGTTCAAGATTTATAATTACAATTTTTATAGTAGAATCTGTCTGTTCAGTATTGAATGGTGAAGTCATCAATGTGCCATAGATATCTCTCATTAAAAAAAATAACCAATGCCATAGCAATTGTGACATTGTAAATGAATAGTCATCATCATCATCATCATCATCTCGTGCTGGTAGCACGGATATCCCTGAGCCTCTCTCGCCACTCCTCCCTATCGTTCATCGCCCTAGGTAGGTCTTCAGGACAACATCCTGTATCCTCACATAGCTGCTGAATGTACGTTCGAGCTGGTAAATGAATAGTAATGAGATGCAAATAAATAAGTCATTAAAAAAAAAGAGATGAGCTGATAAAATACAACATCTCACCCAGTAGGCTATATGTAAAAAAAAAGATATGCTTTATCAAGCACTCCAGACTGAAAATAGCAGTTAACCATGACTTGCTGACATCACAAGATTTGATTGGTCAATGGTAAGATGGGAGTGGGGTTTGGGAGTTCTGTGAACCACAATAAAAGAAACTGGGTTTCTCAATTCAATCTCTCTTTGGTGACTGAGGACATAAGACGACCAACAGTTGTGTGGTGAGAGAATGATTGAATCCTTTAAAGATATAAGATAAGCTGGTAGCTACTAGAATGAAGAAGCTATTCTATACAATATCTTTGTTATCCATATTCACATATAAATTTGTATACACACACACACACAAAAAAATCACATCACTAATCAAATTCAGATAATCATTAAAGAGTAGAAAGTCTTTTAAACAATTTCAACAGCATTATCTCTAAGATCAGAAAAAAATAAAAATCCAATTTCAAATTTACAATGAAGATTAATCTTTAAAAATATTTAATGATTCAATAAAATTTTAAATAAAAAATGTTTCAATTTTTACAATTTTACAAGCATGTATAATATATTTGACTCTTCAACATGAAAAAGTTTAAATAATTCTGTAACATATGATATAAATTAAACATAGACCAATTAGATGTTTGTTATTATTTCTATTTCAAGACAAAATTAGCCACTGTAAAAAAAAAATCTTTAAGAAAAAAAATTGCTTGCAGAAAGGAAATTATCAAATAAGAGAAAAATGGAGAAATCTGTTCTGGGCAAAATATTGTACTGAAAAAGAAAACCTGATTCTTGGCTGAAAATTGAAACACTTTCAAGCATGCACACATATACAAACACATGAGGCATGTTGAAAAGTTCTCGGCCCAACAAAGAAGGGAATAACCAGAAACATTGAAATATAGATATTATTATATATTTATTCTGAAGTTCATCCTAATTTGGCTCATCTCAAATTTTTCATTAAAAATTTATCTTTGTAAGGCTAAGAACTTTTTAGTACACTCATGCCTATATGTTATCTATCGTATGGATGTCAGTATATATATATATATGAAATATCAAATTATGAACACTAGAAACTTATTATTTGAAGTTTTATATGGTGTACACAATCTTCATATGGAAAAAAACAAACAAAAAAAACTTCGATTTTTTTTTCTGTCTGATGATTGTGCATAACACATGAACTTCAAGTAACAGGCTTTTAGTGTTCATGATTATAATATTCTTTTGGGTTTTATACCTGATAACTGTTTCGCCAGAATAGCAACAAGTACATTTTTATGCAAGAACTTTCCTTATTTACATTTCTTTTAATGTGTGTGTGTGTGTGTATGTGTTGTACACACACACACACACACACACAAAAGTAAATGCTTGTAAATATGTAAGAATACAATGTGAATCAATAAGTTTGTAGCCTGTGGTTATTAATTGAATTTTGATTAGAAATTTTCATCATATAATGTTTTGCTTTACAAGATTGATATCCACCACTGATTTAAGAGTAGTGACAAAGGAGATTATGTTCAAAAATTAATGATTGTTGTGTAAAATAAATGCTTTTTCTTTTTAGCATTGGGCTTTAGACTTATTGATGTGTGTGTGTGTATATATATATATATATATATATAAATGAATAAATGTTGTGTAAAATAAATGTCTTTTTTTTTCAAAGCATTGGGCTTTAAACTTATTGATGTACTTCTGTGTGTGTGTATATATATATATATATATATACACACACACACACACCTATATATGCACTCATTCATACGTACACCAAATTTGTTGCAATATATATATATATGTATATATTGCCCTTTCTTATAATTAAAAAAAGGAAAAGAAAAGCGGATCAAAAGAACAAGCATTACCTAGGACAGTAGCAGTAAGCAGATAAAAGTCTTTTACAAAAGGCCCTTGTGGCATAGAAGTCCAAAATACACTTACCAATATAAACAAAAGTCATTGATACTTATAAGCTTTATGTTGCACACATTGGTTTTAATTTTGCTTAACACAAGATTAAAATCAAACAAAATCAGCATGTCTATATCAGAGAAAGCAATAAAATTCCCCATGTAACATCATAAGAAGATCCCTGCTAATTTATGCAGGGGATAACAACCTTCTGTCCAGATAATGCGAAGAATGGCAAAGACCTCTATTCATGTGACATGAAGAATGGTAAAAGCTTTCCTGTGACACTGAAAGTAGCAAGACTCAAATGTGACATAAGCTCCAAGCGCCACAGCTTGTGAAAGCAGTAACTGGCTGTTTTACATAATAATGCCAAAGATACATTTAATATTAACAGTTAAAAGCTCAGTCATAACTTGTAAATCTTTTTTTTTTCTGAAATGGAATAATTAGATTTTTTCTTTGTATTTTGCACAAAATTAAACAAGTCGTCTCACACAGCAAAATATAAGTACTATATTGAAACAAACAAAAAAACAGCATAGCAATTTTTAGTTTGGATAAAATCACCTACAAAGCATTCTAAAAGCCGTCAAATAATCAACAATGATGGCACCATTTTTATAAAAATTATTCCAAAGGACATTTATTGAGTTTATACTAACATGTACATTTTCTTTTAAATCTTTTGCCTACTATTATAGGCATTTTGTAGCCATGTCCATACTACTGTATGGTTGAACCATGAGAAGAACTAGACAGGAACTATACAAATATGCTGCATATTGTTTTGAACAAATTCTGGAAGCAGCACCCCACAAAACAGCATCTGTATAGCCACTTACATCCCATCTGACAAACTATTCATGTAAGATGAGCAAGACATGATGAACTCATAAGCAATGTTCTCATAAGCAATGTTCTCATGCACATACCAGTTTTGGCCAACTAGCAAAAACTTATATTCACTAGCTCTGTGCAGACACTGGATGCTGTCAACAGGACTTGTCAAGAGTGATGGCTGATATGGACAGAGAGCAAGAGAGAGAGAGAGCCCTGGAAATCCATGTTATCAGTAAGACTTGATGATAGCCAAGAGATTCTTAGTCATTTAAAGTGTGTAACATAGTTAAATACAAATTACGTTTTGTCCAAAGCTTACTTTTTCCTACTTATCCTACAAAAAATCATAAGGAATTATGCTCTGATACTAAGGATATTAACTAATAGCATGTCAACGCATCAGGGGATATTTTATGCTGAGAGGTCAGGGTATTGCATACACTGTACATGTACATTTTTTGTGTATCTGTTTTTCAAGAGTTTTGTTTTTTAATGTTTTTTTCCCTACATTATTTGAGACTGTTTTCTAATAAACGTTTCAGAGATCCTGTTGAGAGATTACTTTGTTTTGTATCAATCAGGTTTACATTTATAACTAGCTATAATTTTATGTCTATCAAATGCTTGTAAACATGTAAGAATATAATGTGACATTTTCAAATGAATCTTTCATATTGAATGAAGAATTCTAAGATGTAATCATGAGTGATTTCCAGTAATAAACATACTTGCTAATAACTGGATATCACTAACAAGTTTCTTGCTAAAAATTTTCTCAATAATTGTAAGTTGGCAGTAAATTAGGCAGTGACATATCCACTTCCAGTAAAGATTGACTGCCAGGCCTTTACCTGGTATAGCCTTGGGAGTTATGCGTTGATCCAAGGCAGAAGTGCTGTAAAGCAACACTCTGATCCAAGGTAAAGCAGAAGCAACAATATGATCATGGACAGCAGTTAGTTATAAAATAATTAAAATCCTTCACTCCTAACTAAATAGAAGCATCAATATCATTATAGACAGCTATTATCTATCTAATTAGAATCCGCCACTCTTCCATAAACAGAAACATCAATATCATCATGGACTAATCTTAAATAGGCACCCAACAGATTCACAGGTCATTCAGTTAAAAATAACCTTTTATTCAATCCTGTGTTAGTGCCCTGGGGGTGTTTGGGCACCCCATTTTCTTTTTTAAATGCTGATAATTCCTAACTAGCAATATGATTATTTTTCTTCTTCCCAGTATTCTCTCGATTAAGTGAGGGGGGGTGGTATTGAGTATAAAGAGGAGATCAGTTTTGGTTCAGCTGCAGTGAAATAATAAATGTCACCCTTTCCTTCATTTGGCGTATATTACATAAAATATACAATGTAGGTTTACGTAACAAACTTATTGTAATTATCATCATTTCAATTAATAATTATGGCTTTAGTTTAGATTTTTATCGTATTGTGACAGTTTAGATTTATATCGTATTGTAACAGTTTAGATTTATATCGTATTATAACAGTTTAGATTTATATCGTATTGTAACAGTTTAGATTTATATCGTATTGTAACAGTTTAGATTTATATCGTATTGTAACAGTTTAGATTTATATCATATTGTAACAGTTTAGATTTATATCATATTGTGACAGTTTAGATTTATATCATATTGTGACAGTTTAGATTTATATCATATTGTAACAGTTTAGATTTATATCGTATTGTAACAGTTTAGATTTATATCATATTGTGACAGTTTAGATTTATATCATATTGTGACAGTTTAGATTTATATCATATTGTAACAGTTTAGATTTATATCGTATTGTAACAGTTTAGATTTATATCATATTGTGACAGTTTAGATTTATATTGTATTGTAACAGTTTAGATTTATATCATATTGTAACAGTTTAGATTTATATCATATTGTAACAGAGACTGAATTTTATCTTTTCATATTGATTATTGTCATAGATATACAAAAAAAAAATCATATAATAGAGTATCCTGTAGGTATCTTCTAAATGAATCTTATCTGAATCTCTCTATATTTTTTTTATTTTATTGTATTATATTAAACGAATAATAACCAAGCAACCAATTTGTTTATCAGCGACTGCAGAGATATGTTGAAGCAGCAATAAGAATATATTTTACATAACAATAACTCTATATGCATTTTTGCAATGGATGTTTAAACATCCCACCAGACCAACCACGTTTGAATGACACAGGATTAACTAACAGCTATAAAAAGACAAAATGTCACCCAAACTACAACCATATAAAAAGTATTGAATCATTCATTTTTTAAAAATATTTTCAAGATGGTAGGCAGAATGAAGAAGAGAAGCTGCCAAACGAGTGGAAGTAAATTGGATATCTATTTTCTCTACCCCATCCCGCCAAATTCCCTTCTGGCCTTCTCCCTGTGGTATTAAATAAAACCATTCTTTTCCTGAAAGTCTATAACTGACATTAACAATATTTTTTACAACTGAAATTTATAAATGCAAAAAATACAATATTTAATTCTGAGGGTGATTTATTTCCCTCCCCAGACTCAAATATTAGGCACTTGATGCCGTGAGGAAACCCAGGTCACATGATACATTGATGAATAAGAGATTGAAATATGTTTTTGCAGTTGGGTGAATCTATCCACAAATGCTTTCAAAATTAATGTGCACACACAAATCTAGATATGTGCATAAAATGTTTATTGAACAAGTGGGAAAACTAAGTTGCATTTTGGGTGCAGTGTAGTTCTGATTGCTCAAAAAAGCAAATTGTGTGATTTACAAACAAGGAATCTGTGGAAGGCAAAGGTCGATGATAATGGAAGATTAGTTAACAGCCATTATTTGATTTTTTATTAAATATTAATCACATTTCTCTCAGACCTTGATGATTTAGAACAGGTGAGGGATACTTTCTGCAATTACCCTAACATAATTATAGTTAGCAATACCATTACCCAAGAGCTTTGGTAAGCATTTTACCATAGAGTACAAGAAGATTTGGTAACATTTTCCGATCACATTTCTCTTTGACCTTGATGATTTGGTCCAGGCACAAAACTGTAGCCCAGACATCTCCAGTGGACAAAAAAATATATAGATAGATAGAGATGCAATCGGCATATTCTACAGCACAAGCCAACTAGGCCGTACTAAAGATTTCTACCTTAATTACTTCACTAACTTTGTCCTTTTTAGATTTTAAAGTCCTGCACTGGGTTACGAGGGAAATTCTGGCTTGGAACAAACTGAAAATTAATCCTAGGTTTATAAATTCTTGAAACTGGTTTTTGATATAAAAAGTTGCTAGGAACAACTACTCTTTAAGGGACCACCAAAACCAATAAGTACTCTGATAAATAGATAAATTTCAACCAGTGGTCCCCAGAATCCCAAAATACCAATACCCCACTTTTTCAATCCCAGATTTTTTTCAAGTCTTACTCCATTCTGAACTGGGTAATTTTTTCATTCTTACACTTATGACTTCCTTTCTTAGGTTTTAAATTCTTTCCTTGAAAGGCAAGTGGCTCCCATTTGAAAATCTTTATTTAGAAAACAGTTAAAGCTAACAGAAATTTTGATTGAAGAGACCACTTAAACAAAAACATATCCTGAAGTTAGACAAAATAGTTGTAGCAATTGATTTTATACTAACATTAAAAAAGATCAAATCTTACTTACCTCCCTTGCAACTGAATAAATTATTTCATTAGAAGCTTAAAAGAAAAGTTGTTTTTTTTCTATGTATAGGCAGGGGCAGAGAACTTAACAGTGCCGGATTTAGACAGACTTAGCAAACTAAAATCTAAGGTCTCACAAATTTTTTTTCAAGTTTTTGTTTAAAAAAAATAAACATTTTTATGGGAGTTCCTTTATGATATTATAATTTTAAAATCTGCCCCTGTTCACCATTTCTGTTAACACATTATCAGAATCTTACTCAGATGACCTCAGTAACATCAGTTCTGCTTTTCTAATAAAGATACTCTCATAGATAGTGAACATGTGGAAATTGTTTGAAATTATATCAAATGTACTCTCACCATAAGGGTGTTTACATTCATTTTTATCACCCTGTATAGTCCATATTTAAAAGCACAGTAAGGGTCACCTATACTGAGCTTTTAATTCAGACGAGTATATGTACGTATGTATTAAATAACAAGCTTCCAAGTTTCATGTGGCTTTTTATCTAACTGGCATGTTCAGATTTCTTGGGTTATTTCATGCCAAATCTTTTTTTTTTAATCATAAAACATTAAAAAAGTTTATAGTTTAATTGATATTTAATCATTGTGAAATTCTTTTTTTTTTTTTTTTCAATCATCATAAAACATTTATAGTTTTCAAAAATTTTATAATGGTAATAAATTGATGTTCATTATAAGAAAATTTTTTTATAGTTTAATCATTTTATAATCCTTATTAAAAAAAATTTTTTTTTTTTAATTTGTTTTAATCATTATACAAGATTTATAATTTTGAAAAAGTTTATCAAAGTCATAAGTGAGTGTTAATTATTATAAGAAAATTTTTAATAGTTGAATTAATTTTTAATCATAGTTAAAAAAATGTTTTTTTTTTTAATCATTATACAAGATTTATAATTTTGAAAAAGTTTATATAGAAGTTATAAATGAATGTTAATTGTTATTAGAAAATTTTTAATAGTTAAATCAATTTTTTATCAAAGTTAAAAAAAATTATTTTTAATCTCTATACAACATTTATAGTTTTGAAAAAGTTTATAATAGTTATAAATGATTGCTAATCATTTTTAGAAAATTTTCTAATAGGATTATGCAGTTTTAAGATATCACTAAATCTGAATCCAGCAATGTAATTCAATACAAAGAATTTAGTACCCTGAAGATTGCAGAAAATTTTAAGTCTAATTAGCCATAGTAACATTTATTTTAGCCAAAACAAATAGTGCCATCAGTGTTCAATATTTAATTAGTAAACACAATAAAGTGTTAGTATCAAATTACTAAGCAAAACTAGTCATTCTCCTTCTTTACACATTGCACACTGGTATATTCCTCCTCTTGGTTGCTATAGTCATAACATTTCGGCTGCTATACTCTCCGATCATCTTGAGAGTAGTGTTCAAAACATTGTGAGTATAGTGACCAAAATGGGCTTCGCAGTCTGCAATGTGTAGAGAATAATAATAATGATAAGGCTTCATCTAAGAAATCTAGACAAATATTGTCATTCTCTATTTCAGATTATTAAAAAAAAAAAAAAAAAGGTTTCTGAAAATATTTGGGAACTTTTTCAACATTGTGGAAGAAAAATAAAAAAATTACTATAATGACCAAAAATCAAAATAATTATTTTACTAAAGATTTATTTCAACTAGTTTCTTCATTTTGGTTGCTATAGTCAAATTTTAGTCAAAATATTCCGATGATGTCAACCAATCAAATATAATGCAATTATTCCTCATCTTACAAATAAATAAAATATTCTCACTATAACAAGCAAAATGAATACACCAGTATTACAATACTACTAATCATTGTTGGATTGACTGATTTTAATGGCATGTCAACCTGTCTAGAGTTATTTTACGCCTAGAGATTAGGGAATCACTTTCATTTTATGTCTGTATTTACATTTTCCTGTTGTTCTTTCATAGCTTTTTAAAGTTTTTTTTTTTGCACACAATCCTGTAAAATACAAATAATTTTCAAACAGATGTATTTGATCATTAGATGAAACCCAAAAAGGGGGATACTAGAGTGGACCTAGGAGTCATGACAATGAAGAAGCACTTCAAACTCCCCAGAACTGGAACCTCACCATCTGATGTAGTTTAGCATCATACCTTGGCAAGGGCTACATTAAGTATACTTTAAGCCCTACCAACAAAATGGTCAAACTTTTTATTAACTTTATTTTTAGATATTAAGAAACATGTTTGTTGAGTCTCTTTAGTATTACAAAATGATTTCTTTCTTCAGTTTTTCATAGGGATTTCATTAATTCCTTCTCCACGTTTTTAACAGTGATTCATTTTTTTTTAAATCTTAAGTGAGACACTTGTGGGATCATGGCATAATTGCCATTGTCATAGGAAGTGGACTAGGCAACCCAAGTTCAAATCCTGAATGAGGCTTTTTGCATTCCACCAAGTGCTAATACTCTTGGAAAAGGCATGTATCCAACTATTCTTCTTCCAGCTATAGGTAAATAATAGATTTATGGCAACTAAGTGATGAGAAGGAAAACTCAGAATTCAGAATTAGTTGCTGACCTGGACAGGGATGGGCACTGCCTGGCTATTTGTGCCCAAAACATGCTACATGACCAAACCAGGTTATGGTTTAGTTTGGTAACTTTGGTTTTAATGGCGAATCAACTTTCATGGGTTATCTAATGCCAAAACCATCCTTGTAGAAGAACAGGATTGGTACTATTTAACGCATAGCTGACAGAATTTGGGGGCTTGTACCTATCTCAAGGGTATTAGTCTGAAAGTGTACACGGAAGCACGACTGGCTTTTGAACTCACTCACTATGATGTCAAGCTTCAGCACGTTATGCCATTACCTCTCCTCTAAACCAAGTTATAAGATATATCTTTTAAGTTTCAAACAATTCAGTGCAGTATAAATATACTTTTTGTTTTTAAACAGTTAAATGTCAAAAAACAGTTCTATTTCAAGCAATTCAGTTTAACAAAAATTCACAGTTTTAGTTCTATTTGACCATAGATAGGGCCCTATCAGGTACTAGCACTCTGGGCCAGAGTGGACCTGCGAGCAATGGCAATGAAGAGGTACTCTGCATTCCCCAAAGTTCCAGCATTACTGGAACCTCACCATCAGATTGTTAAGTGTTATATCTAGGACACTCGTTGAGGAGGTCTTAGCACTCTGCAGAGAAGTAGTCGGTGTATTCTACAGCCCCAGCTAACTGGGCAACATAATTAAATTGAATTTTGGTCAATGTGAAACTTTCAAAACTATTTTCCAGAATGTTGAAACACAAAGCTTAATATATTCAGACATTTAAAAAAAAAATTTTTTAATCTGTTTTGTTTAAGTTTTTATATGGGGTTAATAATGCCAAAAAAAAAAAAATTTGTTAAAAATACTTTGCAACACCAAAAAAGAAGCTAAAAAATAACTTTTTTAAAAAAAATTGTCATTGTTAAAAAATAAAAAATTATAACCCACACTTGGTGGCAGCAAGAGGAAAATTGAGCTCAGAACTAACCTTGTTGTTTGGACCATTCCACAGGGTCTGTGAGCACGGCCACATCTAGACGACGTACACAATTGCATGCAAAGGAGAGAGAGATGTCATCAAACATGCCCAAAAGTTATAAGCAGGGCTTAGACAAATCTTTGATTTTTTTTTTAAATAAAACTAGCACATTCTCTTTATAACAATTCATGTACAATAGGATGAGGAATGGTTCGATGAAGATGCCTTGATGCTGGGAAGGAAGGTAAGGAGGAAGAGATGAAAAGGACCATAACCAAATAAGGTAACAGAGATATCCCAGCATGCACAGTGCCAAGCTCTGGATGGCATGCACTAAGAAAACCCAAGACAAAAACTCAAAATAAGGAAAATATAAAAGCCAGGAGTTCTAAATCTATGAATATTGTTTGGCTTGGTTATGTTTTATGGCATATCAACTCTTGTGGGTTATTTAATGCCAAATCATATATACATATATATACATATATATATATATATATATATATATATATATATATATATATATATATATATATATATGGAGAAATGGTAGATTTTGGTAAATCTGACAAAGTGAGAAAAATAAGCAGAAAAGTGGATAAAGTTATCTTTATTCTTATTTATCTATTTCCTCCAATGGTGAACTTTACAAAAACCTGTCATTCTGAGGAAGTCTTTTTTTAAATAAAAACAAAATATCATAGCTAAATCCATTGTCACTGTTTGGTTTATCCACTTTTCCACTTATTATATATATATATATATATGATTTGTGGGAGAATAGTTAGTAGGTAGCTCATTTGTTTGCACACTGCTCAATGGTTTAAAGTATTGCTATTTAACACTAATAATTATATTCAACATTAATCATTTATTTGCACACACTTAAATGGTTTTGAGTATAGTAAATGATTATCTAGTTCTATTTGACCAATAAATGAGACCCTAGCAGGTACTAACACTGTGGATCAGAGTGGAACTGGGTGTAATGGCAATGAAGGCAGTACTCCCAAAGATTCAGGACTGGAGCTTCACAATCGGATGGTTTAGTGCCATAAATAGAACACTCATTATGATGGAGTGGGGTTTTATTCCTCTGCAAAGAGGCAATCTGCATATTATACATTTCCAGCTGATTTAACTGTATGAATATTCTTTGTGTGTTTTGGTTTTATGGCATATCAACCTTTGTAGGTTATTTAATGGCAAATCCATTTTTATACAAATAAACAGTTCTATTTTAAACAATTCAGCTGAGCATAAGTACACAGTTCAGTTCTATTTGACCCATAGATAGGACCCTATCAGGTGTAGGTACTCCAGGCCAGAGTAGGCCTGGAAGCAATGGCAATGAAGGAGTACTCCACATTCCCCAAAGCTCTAGTAGCATTACTGGAACCTTACCATCAGATAGTTTAGTGTCATATCCAGAACATTCACTGGGTGGAGGGCCCTTACTTCTCAGCAGAGATGCAGTTGGTGAATTCTAAAACTCCAATTGACTGGGCTAATTACATGTGCGTGTGTGTGTGTGCATGACAGTATTTTATCAATGTAGGTTAACCTGGTTTCACACGTTGAATTGACAACATCTCAGAAATCTGGATTCAATGCTTGACAATTGGCAGCACCAACTCTTGCAATGTCCAGCCATTCACTGTTCCATCAATATACACTGTAAGAAACAGGCTAGACACAAGCTCCATGTCTGATTTTCCAGTGGCTAGCCAGGTCTTTAGTTGACCATCTTAGCATTTTCTGCCTTCATAAAAAGGTGTTTGTAAAATTGCCGTATTGTCTATTTCTAATCTGAGGCACAGAAAGGCATATTTGAACCTTCAGATTAGTAGCACTCCTTGAAGACGTTTGAGTTTACAGTGCTGATGTAGCTTCACATGAATTAACCAAATCTTCAACAAAGGTTTTAGCAAAGTTGCGTAGTCAGAGGAATTGAATACATTTCCTGACATATGACAAGTTTCATAGCATTTCTATGATAGAGCAAAACACCTTTCATTTTTTTTTTTTTTTTTTTAAAAAGGTGAATATTAATTCCAATTGATATAAAGAGTCAATACCATATGAGTCTAATTCTATGACTCACTAATTAGCTATCTGTTATGGTACCTACCTTACGGACTATAATGTACTCTTCCTATTACTATGAATACTGGAAGAATATTCATCTAGGCGTTAAGTGTTATGGTACCTACTTTATGAACTATAATGTACTCTTCCTATTACTATGAATACCGGGAGAATATTCATCTCAGTGTTAACTCAACTCCAGCCTAACTTTTTGGCAGTCAGACTGACGTTCACCACTCTTTAGCTTTCATTCAATATACTTGTTTCACATAATCCCGAGTTTGTATCTTTCTTCCGGACCTTTCACTGGTCCACAACACAATCTGTGTGTGTGTATATATATATATATATATATATATATATATATTAGTATATTGTAGTCACAGAGTCAATAGTGTTTGTTGAGTGTCCATTTCTTGTCAATGGAACAATGGCCCAATAATCATATATATGAAAAATTGATAATCACTGAGCACTGTTGACTAACCACACTATCCTTTTATTTACAGTGATATGTCAAGATACAAATTCCCCTCTGGAACGAATTAATTTCATATCTTGGAATTTTTGTATTATGGGTCAAGATTTACCCTATAAATGCCACAATTTGCTCCAGCCAACAAAATCAGTCGTGTAAATATCATATCCATCCGAAAGAATACGTTTGTTAATGACAACATAGTCATTTACATGAATGTTAAAAAAGAAAAGGGTACAACAAAGCATTCACATGATGCTATGAAATGAATTCTGGGAGGTTTGGTGTCGGGCAGCACTTTCAAAGTTTCATTTTCGCATCTTGAATATTTTTTCGTTAAATGGGACAGAAACTTCTTTGAAACCTGTTTTATATTCTGAATTTTTCATATAATGAAGTTTTCCTAAGTCAACGTTCCACAGTGTATGTGTGTGTGTGTGTGTGTGTATACATATATATATATATATATATAAGAGAGAGAGAGAAACTGATGGTCATCAAGTACTGTTGACTGTCTACACTATACTTATATATATATATATGAGAAAGAAAGAGAAAATGACACTCACCAAGTACTGCTGACTATCTCTACTCTATCCAATTTAGATATACATACTCTATAACAGATATTAACTTTTTAGAGACACACAAAATTATCTGGGATTTTATGATCACCTAATTTCGGACAGAAGACCAGTCCTAGAGATAACTTAAAAATAAAAAATAAAGAGGATCTGCCAACAAGTGGACTTTGCCATCCCAGCTGACCACAGAGTGAAAATCAAAGAAAATGAAAAAAAAAAAAAAAAAAAAGGACTTAAACCTTGCCAGAGAACCTAGACAGTGGTACCAATTATAATTGGTGCACTTAGAATGGTCATTAAAGGGGACATAAAGAGTTGGAAATCAGAGGACATGCCAAGACCACTCAAACTATAGCATGATTAATATCTGCCAGAATACTGAGAAAAGTCCTGTAAACTTGAGGAGACTTGCTGTCACTCAGACTCCAATGAAAAATCATCAGCTAATGCTGGTGTGAAAAACTTGCAAGGACTAATAATGATAATAATAATAATAAAAAGTAAAGTAAGCGACCGTCGAGGGTGACCCGGAGGAGGCTTCCTTTTCGATAGAGACTACACTAAGGTATAAGGGAGGGCGCTACTTCTTTACCTGCTCCACTTTACCCTTGATCCATACCTTATAATGCTGAGCGTTAAGTAAGGAGGCATCAAGTACCTTTTTTTTTTTAGTTTTTAGTATGACTCGACCTGGGATTGAATCCAGGTCTCCTGGGCCATTGGTGAACACTCTAACCATCATGCCAATGTCCAGTATAATAATAATAATCAATTATAATTAACCTTTGTATTTGATTGTTCAGGGTAGAAGTATTAAGTTCAATCTAAAAATTCAAACCTACTTTAACACAACACAGACATATGAGCTGGACCTGTAAAACCTCCACAGATGTTGACAACAAATATTATTATTAACTGTTTCAGGTCATTTCTTTTTTACTTATATCTTTTTATTCTCTCCTCATCCTTTTTAATATACAATGGCCATTCAGGTTTTTCTTTATTGCTTATATAAACATTTATTAGCTTCATAAGCATAAAAAAAAAAAAAAAGTTAAGGAATCTACAAATATTTTCTATTGCAGCTTCTTTTATCTTCATCTCAGCATGAAAAATCTTAATGCAACACAATTTTTACACCAATGAATCTCGTTGTTTACTTACATCTAATTTGAAAACCTGTCTCTTTTTCATTCATCTCCATCCCTTCCCTCTTACTGACATATGTACAGATCATTTTTCCTTTCTCCTTTCCTCCAATTTTCTTTTATTTTACAGTTTTGGTGGCCTTTATTGGCACTAATAATTGTGTTCAGGACGATCAAGATAGATAGATATGAACAGACTGATAGAGATATATAGATATGAACAGATTGATAGAGAGGGATAGATATGAACAGATTGATAGAGAGAGATAGATATGAACAGATTGATAGAGAGATAGATATGAACAGACTGATAGAGAGAGATAGATATGAACAGACTGATAGAGAGAGATAGATATGAACAGACTGATAGAGAGAGATAGATATGAACAGATTGATAGAGAGATAGATATGAACAGACTGATAGAGAGAGATAGATATGAACAGACTGATAGAGAGAGATAGATATGAACAGATTGATAGAGAGAGATAGATATGAACAGATTGATAGAGAGAGAGATAGATATGAACAGACTGATAGAGAGGGATATATATGAACAGATTGATAGAGAGGGATAAATATGAACAGATTGATAGAGAGAGATAGATATGAACAGACAGATAGAGAGAGAGAGAGATATGAACAGACAGATAGAGAGAGAGAGAGATATGAACAGATTGATAGAGAGAGATAGATATGAACAGACTGATAGAGAGGGATAGATATGAACAGATTGACAGAGAGAGAGAGAGAGATATGAACAGACTGATAGAGAGAGAGAGATATGAACAAATTGATAGAGAGAGATAGATATGAACAGACTCATAGAGAGAGATAGATATGAACAGATTGATAGAGAGAGATAGATATGAACAGACGGATAGAGATAGATAGATATGAACAAATTGATAGAGAGAGATAGATATGAACAGACTGATAGAGAGAGATAGATATGAACAGATTGATAGAGAGAGATAGATATGAACAGACTGATAGAGAGAGAGAGATATGAACAAATTGATAGAGAGAGATAGATATGAACAGATTGATAGAGATAGATAGATATGAACAGACTGATAGAGAGAGATAGATATGAACAGACTGATAGAGAGAGAGATAGATATGAACAGATTGATAGAGAGGGATAGATATGAACAGATTGATAGAGAGAGATAGATATGAACAGATTGATAGAGAGAGATAGATATGAACAGATTGATAGAGAAGGATAGATATGAACAGATTGATAGAGAGAGATAGATATGAACAAATTGATAGAGAGAGATAGATATGAACAGACTGATAGAGAGAGATAGATATGAACAGATTGATAGAGAGAGAGAGATATGAACAGATTGATAGAGAGAAATAGATATGAACAGACTGATAGAGAGAGAGAGATATGAACAGATTGATAGAGAGAGAGAGAGATATGAACAGATTGATAGAGATAGATAGATATGAACAGATTGATAGAGAGAGATAGATATGAACAGATTGATAGAGAGGGATAGATATGAACAGATTGATAGAGAGGGATAGATATGAACAGATTGATAGAGAGAGATAGATATGAACAGATTGATAGAGAGAGATAGATATGAACAGATTGATAGAGATAGATAGATATGAACAGATTGATAGAGAGAGAGAGATATGAACAGACTGATAGAGAGAGATAGATATGAACAGACTGATAGAGAGAGATAGATATGAACAGACTGATAGAGAGAGATAGATATGAACAGACTGATAGAGAGAGATAGATAGGAACAGATTGATAGAGAGGGATAGATATGAACAGATTGATAGAGAGAGATAGATATGAACAGATTGATAGAGAGAGATAGATATGAACAGATTGATAGAGAAGGATAGATATGAACAGATTGATAGAGATAGATATGAACAAATTGATAGAGAGAGATAGATATGAACAGACTGATAGAGAGAGATAGATATGAACAGATTGATAGAGAGAGAGAGATATGAACAGATTGATAGAGAGGGATAGATATGAACAGATTGATAGAGAGGGATAGATATGAACAGATTGATAGAGAGAGATAGATATGAACAGATTGATAGAGAGAGATAGATATGAACAGATTGATAGAGAGAGATAGATATGAACAGATTGATAGAGAGAGATAGATATGAACAGACTGATAGAGAGAGATAGATATGAACAGACTGATAGAGAGAGATAGATATGAACAGATTGATAGAGAGAGATAGATATGAACAGACTGATAGAGAGGGATAGATATGAACAGATTGATAGAGAGAGATAGATATGAACAGATTGATAGAGAGGAATAGATATGAACAGACTGATAGAGAGAGATAGATATGAACAGATTGATAGAGAGAGATAGATATGAACAAATTGATAGAGAGAGATAGATATGAACAGATTGATAGAGAGAGATAGATATTAACAGATTGATAGAGAGAGATAGATATGAACAGACTGATAGAGAGAGATAGATATGAACAGATTGATAGAGAGAGATAGATATGAACAGACTGATAGAGATAGATTGATATGAACAGACTGATAGAGAGAGATAGATAGATATGAACAGACTGATAGAGAGAGATAGATATGAACAGATTGATAGAGAGAGATAGATATGAACAGACTGATAGAGAGGGATAGATATGAACAGATTGATAGAGAGAGATAGATATGAACAGATTGATAGAGAGGGATAGATATGAACAGACTGATAGAGAGGGATAGATATGAACAGATTGATAGAGAGAGAGAGAGATATGAACAGACTGACAGAGAGAGATAGATATGAACAGACTGATAGAGAGAGATAGATATGAACAGACTGATAGAGAGAGATAGATATGAACAGACTGATAGAGAGGGATAGATATGAACAGATTGATAGAGAGAGATAGATATGAACAGATTGATAGAGATAGATAGATATGAACAGATTGATAGAGAGAGAGAGAGATATGAACAGATTGATAGAGAGAGAGAGATATGAACAGACTGATAGAGATAGATAGATATGAACAGATTGATAGAGAGAGAGAGATATGAACAGACTGATAGAGAGAGAGAGATATGAACAGACTGATAGAGAGAGATAGATATGAACAGACTGAGAGAGAGAGAGAGATATGAACAGACTGATAGAGAGAGATAGATATGAACAGATTGATAGAGAGAGATAGATATGAACAGATTGATAGAGAGAGATAGATATGAACAGATTGATAGAGAGGGATAGATATGAACAGACTGATAGAGAGAGAGAGATATGAACAGACTGATAGAGAGAGAGAGATATGAACAAATTGATAGAGAGAGATAGATATGAACAGACTGATAGAGAGAGATAGATATGAACAGACTGATAGAGAGAGAGAGATATGAACAGACTGATAGAGAGAGAGAGATATGAACAGACTGATAGAGAGAGAGATATGAACAAATTGATAGAGAGAGATAGATATGAACAGACTGATAGAGAGAGATAGATATGAACAGATTGATAGAGAGAGATATATATGAACAGACTGATAGAGAGAGATAGATATGAACAGACTGATAGAGAGAGATAGATATGAACAGACTGATAGAGAGAGATAGATATGAACAGATTGATAGAGAGAGAGAGATATGAACAGATTGATAGAGAGAGATAGATATGAACAGATTGATAGAGAGAGAGAGATATGAACAGACTGATAGAGAGAGATAGATATGAACAGATTGATAGAGAGAGAGAGAGATATGAACAGACTGATAGAGAGAGATAGATATGAACAGACTGATAGAGAGAGATAGATATGAACAGACTGATAGAGAGAGAGAGATATGAACAGACTGATGGAGAGGGATAGATATGAACAGATTGATAGAGAGAGATAGATATGAACAGATTGATAGAGAGAGATAGATATGAACAGACTGATAGAGAGAGATAGATATGAACAGACAGATAGAGAGGGATAGATATGAACAGATTGATAGAGAGAGAGAGATATGAACAGACTGATAGAGAGGGATAGATATGAACAGACTGATAGAGAGAGATAGATATGAACAGATTGATAGAGAGAGATAGATATGAACAGATTGATAGAGAGAGATAGATATGAACAGACTGATAGAGAGAGATAGATATGAACAGATTGATAGAGAGAGATAGATATGAACAGATTGATAGAGAGAGAGAGATATGAACAGATTGATAGAGAGAGAGAGATATGAACAGACTGATAGAGAGGGATAGATATGAACAGACTGATAGAGAGAGATAGATATGAACAGATTGATAGAGAGAGATAGATATGAACAGATTGATAGAGAGGGATATATATGAACAGATTGATAGAGAGAGAGAGAGATATGAACAAATTAGATGGATCGAGAGAAAGAAACAGACTGAGATAGATAGAAATGAACTGTCAGAAATAGATGAACAGATATGGATAAACAGAGAAATAGATAGTTAAATAGGGTCCTGGTCACAATTATTGGCACCGCTGTTTTATTAGATTCATGTTTTGTTTTTTCCAGGAAATATTCAACATTATGTGCTGAAATTTCATGGGTGCCAACTTCTATTCTCTTCAAATATCTATTCTTAATATTAATAATTTATACACATTTATATGGTTTCACGTATTCTAATACTAATAATCTATACATAATTATATAGTTTCAAGTATTTCAAAATAATACTAATAATTTATACATAAGTATAAAATTTCAAGTATTATGCATTATGAGCTGAAATTTCATAGGTTCCAATAATTGTGACTAACACAATATATTTCATCCTTAACACTTGTTTCTCCCCTTCCTAAATCTTCCTTGCCTTTTTCCCCCATCTCATTCTGGTTTAATAAATACAGGTTTTTGATTTCAATTCAGAAGGGACAGATCAAACAGATACTACACTCTGATCTGAGAAAAAAAAATCATCATGGTCATACAAACACAATGATAACAGATTTATAGCCAGAAAGCCCGATTCCAGCTAAAAAGGGTTAGGTTTACTATCTTTGTTTAATGGCATATCAACCTTGATGGATTATTTAATGCCAAAGCCATCCTTGTAGAAGAACAGTAGTGGTACTATTTAACCCATAGATGGGAAGAAGAAGGGGTTTATACTTTTCCCAAGGGAATTAGTTCAAAAGTGAACGTAATAGGATGACCAGAGTTTGAACTTATAACAATGTCACAGTCCAGTACATTAGACACTTTGACATGAGGACCCTCCCCGCAAAAATATCAAAGATCTGGCAGATAATGAACTCAGATCCTAAGTGGAAGATGTTTTGCGTAGACCCTTTAAAATCCTTAGACCACAGACCAGGTATGGGCAACCTTTTTTTTTTTTTTGAGAAGTAGGCTGTATGCATGAGACAAGACTCATAACTAGAGTGGGCTGCACTGCTAAAAAATATTCAAGTTAATTTTTTTTTTTATTAAAGATATCTCAACCATTTCCACAAAAGAAAAACAGACACATAAGCATATGTTTTAGAAGTTCAGAAATGTTGATTTTTTTTCAATCAAAAAAAAAAAAAAGGTTTACTATAATATTATCACTGATAATAATGTGATTAAGGGTAGAGTGTTTGCCAATGGTCTGTGAGACTTGGGTTCAATCCCAGGTCGCGTCATACCAAAGACTTTAAAAATGGTACTTGATATCTCCTTGCTTAACATTCAGCAATATAAAGTACATATCAAGGGTAAAGTGGAGCAATCCAGGTAAAAGAGTAGTGCCCTCCCCTATACCTCAGTGTAGTAGCTATCGAAGAAGGAGCCTTCTGGTCGCCCTCGACTAAGGTTGCCAACTTTACTTTTTACTTACTTTATTCATGACAGAATGAAAATTAATCAAGTATGTAATAGTTATTCCCCTTTGATATCAGATCTCAGAAACCTTTCTGAGAGTGTGAGAAAATGAACAAGTGAGAATAAAATGAGACAAACAAAATTTTAATAAATGTTATTTTTCTCATGAAATTAGGAGGGCCATTGATTCTAAATGGCCCAACTGATGCAGGTCGCAGTTGGCCAATGATTACTCTAGACCTGTAACTGAGCTCACACATAGAAAAGAAAAGGGATAAAAAAACAAACAAACAAACTCAGACTTGACTCCAGAGTAAAAAAAACCTATCCAATCATTCCATGAAAAGAAAGGCTGTAAATTGTCACTAAATACTTTATATGGCTTCCATTGTATAGGAAAACAGCGGATGGCCTTAAATATCAGGCCTATAGCTTCAAAGAGGTAGATATAGATAACAGATTATCTTCAACAACAAGAACGGCCATTGGAAGACAAGTTTCTCTTATCAAAAAATTATCAATTTGGCTGTTTATTCTTTCACATAAAGCTGTATACACTATACATCTTTCAGTCACAGTGTGAGATTATCTCCCTTTTGCAAGTGATTCTTCTGATGACCAGTTGGAGGCAACATCCAAGTACTTAACTAAAGGCATGAAAGTAGTTTATTTTCTTTCCAATTCCATAATAGGTATATAAAAACATATATTTCAGTTCATCCTCAGAGAGGCAGTCTCAACTAAGGGGCCATTATACCATGAGTACATATAGACGTAGCTATTTTACATATAATCCACGGATAACACCAAGGAGGTAATATGAGGAAGGAAGTTACGAAGTAACAGACACTCACCAAAAAGTGAGCGGATAGAAAACGCTCCTTTAGCCATTCTTATTTCCACCGAGCAGTTTTAACTCCATGCTTGTTTTGGGGTTATCAAGAGAGAATGTGCACCGTTTCGGGGCCTTCCTCTCAAAATATAATTTCTTATTTCTATATTCATAAGTTCATTCTTGTATAAATATATCATTTTATATCCCATTTTTTTTTTATATCTTCTTTCTTATTTGTTTGTGTCACAATAAAATTGTAACACCAGTTGTATCATCATGATAAAATGGTATCATTAATTTAAGCAAGTTCTATGACTTGGCAGAGATAAAATTTTCTTAAAATTTACATTTTAACTCCTAAAATCAATTATAAAGTTTTTGAACAAATAAAAAAAATATTGATTTTACTGGATTCTACCTCCCACCCTTTTCTCTTTAAAAAAAAAAAAAAATAAAAAAGGTACTTTTTAAGGGAAAATTGTCTTAAAATAAACTCAAATGCCAATATTTTCAAAGGTTTATAATTTTCATTCCAAGAAACTCTACCTAGTCAATTAAAAATGATGGCAGATATAAAATTGTTATTTTTGTAGGTTTTAACACATGAATCTGTGAATATAATTTACTAATTACAGGTGCGATTCTATACATAATATAATCATAAAAAGATATTATTCTTAAAAAAAAAAAAAAAATTCAAATATCAAAAGGGGTTTACAGTTTTTATGCAAACAAAAAAGCTGACACACACAAAAAAAAAAAAAAAAATAGAGTGCTTTCCCTAAACCCACCAACCCAGATAAATATTCTTTCTTCTGTTAAAGCAAACAATCAAAAGCCAATGAAAAATAAAGGTCATGTGGGACATGTCAATTCAGTTTGGAGTAAAGCAAGTGTTTTGGGGAATGTTTAAAAACAAGGCAGTGACATCAAACAAGACAGAAAGCAAAAAGAAAAAAAAACATAAAAAAGTGACTGCAACTGATAAATAATTAAAAATAATCTCATAACACAGAGAATTTTGAATGCTCTAAATCAGTAAGATAATCTAGCAGGGCCTGGATTCAAGTTTAGTAATTTTATGGCATATCAACCCTGGCAGGTTATTTAATGCTAGGTCTTATATATCTCATGATTTGTTAGAGAATAGTTTGTCAGTAACATTTTTAAACAAGTCAGAATTCATTCACTTGTACATAGTTAAATGGTTTTAAGTATTGTTGTTTTGTTTACACACAGTAAAATGGTTGATTGTGTTTTATGCCATATCAACCCTTGTTATATATGATTTTATGCTATATCAACACGTTATTGTTATGGGGACATATCCTACCATACCCCAAAGATGGACTCGTCCAACCTAAACATATTCTCTGAGCTAGCTCGCTCGGGGAAGACAACTTCTTGTTTCTTATGAAACATTTGACAGACAGACTGCAAGCCGAGAAAGGCTAGTACTTCTTTTGTATGAAAATACAATAACATTCACCTATCACCCACTGTTTGAGTTGTTCTTCCACTGATTTTATCTGAAGACCACAACAGTTATATATGATTTTATGCCATATCAACCCTTGTTATATATGATTTGCAAATGAATAGTTTGTAGGAAACCTTTTTAGATGAGCTAAAGTTCATTTGTTTACACAAAATTAAACAGTTTCTAGCATAGTAAATGATTAAACCATTCTATTTGACACATACATTGGGGGGGCTCTAACAGGTACTACCACTCTGGGTCAAAATGGACCTGGGAGTAATGGCAATAAAGGGGTACGCCACATTCCCCAAAGCCCCAGCATTACTGGAACTTCGCCATCAGATTGTTTACTATCATACTTAGGACTCTCGTTGAGGGGAGGGAGTGTCCTTACTCCTCTGGTGAGATGCAGTTGGTATATTCAACAGCCCCAGCCGAATGAGAATGGAAAGGAATGAAATGTAAAAACCAATTTGGTGGAGTGATAACACTTCACTTAAAGAGCACTACTTTAGATGATGATTTAGAAAGGAAATTTTAAATCTCGAAAAAATATAAGGGAATGTTACAAACTGTTTATGAGGTATTCATGGCAACATAATGAGGAAGGCCATCTTTATGAAACCTTAAAAATTATAAGTATATATATATATATATATATATGCAAACTGCGACTGACTGTTCAGAGTCACAGTTTGCATATGAGTGTGTGTGTGTGTATATATAAATAAATATATATATATATATATATATATATATATACACACACACACACACAGGGTCAGGCAAAATGATCTGATCTCACTTTTATAAAAGACAAATAAAGTAAAGAAACAAAAAAAGTGTTTTCATTTTCGAAAAGTATATATAATGCCATTCTGTTTCATTAGGTTTTGAAAATTAAATCAGTCAAATGGGATCCGTTATTGTCTATGCACTGTCGAAGGCATTCACGAAAGTTGTCTATGACTTAGCGGGTCATTTCATGTGGAATGGCAGTAATTTCTTGACGAATTGCATCTTTAAGTTGTTCAATAGATTGAGGGCGATTACTGTATACCTTTGACTTGAGGTACCCCCAGAGGAAAAAAATCACACGGATTTAAATCAGGTGTGTCACATCATTTTGCCTGACCCTGTGTGTGTGTGTGTGTGTGTGTGTGTGTGTGTGTGTGTGTGTATATATATATATATATATATATATATATATATATAAGTTGGCTGACCATAGGCAAGGGCGCCCCGAAGACTCACTTTCCAACTCTTACTACACCGAGGTATAGGGCAGAGTTCTACTCTTCTACCTGGATTGCTTCACTTATCCTTGATCCATACCTACAACACTGAGTTTCAAGCAAGGAAGCATCAAGTACCATTTTACAAGTCTTCAGTGTGACTTGACGTGTGATTGAACCCCAGTTTCCCGGTCCATTGGCAAACACTTTAACCATTATGCCAATGAAATATTTTCTAAATTTTAATTGCTTTAACTTCATCAAATCCTGTTATGTATCTTTATTTTTTTTTCTGCTTTGTTTTTTTTTTTTACTAAACATGAATTTTCAAATTATGTTTTAATCCAGTGATATTGTAGCTCATAGGTCATAAATGATTTTAGAACTGATTTTTCCGTACCTTTGATATTAAATCTAATGAGAAAGAAGGGTCAGACAATATATTTCCATGAACAGTCAGAGTCACAGTTTGCGTGTGTGTGTGTATATATATATATATATATATATACTCCCCTACCGCCGTAGGGTTGAGTTCTCTGATGAAGAAGTAATCGTGTTGCCATTAGCGTTCATTGCAAGCCTCTTCGTATATGAATTGAGGTCTCGGCAGCCGTTGAAAAGATGTGTGTAAACAATAATAATTGTGATTCATAACCGTTTAAAATTTACTTCGCAGCTAATGGCTCTTCGTGGCTGAAGGGTTAGAAGCTTTGGCTTGGCATTTGAGTCAACCAGGGTTTCGATCCCAGTTACGGGAAGCTACTGTCTAGCCATACTGATGAGTTCTGATAGAACGAAACAGATCTGTCTGTGGATGACTATATATATATATATATATATATATATATATACATACACATACACACACATATCCAAATGTTCATGCTCACACATATACATCATTTTGGACCCCCAAAAAGTTTCATCTGTGTTTTTTTTATTTTTTATTATTAATAAAGAGACCAAAGTAAGAAAGATTTTATTTCTTTTCAGTTTTTATCCTGCTCTGCTGACCAGCATAGGAGCACTTTTGATTTATCATATACTTTTTAAATGATTGTTTATTCTCATGTGTTATATGTATTTACCAACCCTTCTGCACAAGCAGGATGCAACACAAGGTCTGCCCTACTATTTATCTATAACTGGAAGGAAAATAATTGGATTCATACCTATCCCACAAGCAGAATGTGACACAAGGTCAATTTCTAAGGGAAAGTTTCCTTTTTCTAAGCCAGTTGTCACATCAAGGTTAAAGAGACTAGTCTGCCCTACTACTTATCGATAGCTGAAAGGAAAATATTTGGATTCATCCCTTTCCCATGAGCAGAATTTGACACAAGGTTAGTTTTTAAGTGGAATATAGGTGATTTGAAATCATAGTTCTTCTTCCTCAGAGACTGGTTGCCAAACCATGGCGAAAGAACCCCGTGTGTCCTAATATCTACAACATTAGCACAAAGTAAAATGCAAAATGTCCCATCCAGGTTTTGATCTTGGGTCACCAATTTTATTTACCTCAGACGATGACCGTTATGGTAAATGCACCCACATAAATACACAACATGTTTAAATAAATGTTTCTTTTTTTTTCTGTACAAACAAAGATTTAGCCTGATATTTTGACATTAAAAATGAAATCTACTTCACTTATTTATCGATTTTCTTAAAATACATCAAAACAGAAATAGTTATCAGAAAGTATTTTCAGGATATAAAAAAACAAGGTAGTTTAAATGTTATATATCTAATAGATTTTAGAAACATTAACTGCAATAAAAAGTAACATTAAAATCCGTGTTAATGTTTTAGAATGGGTTGGGGTGGTAGTTGCAGACACTTAAAAAAGAAAAAAAAAAAAAAGAAAAAGAAAATTTTCAAATGAATCAAATGAGATGCACTGAGTGATAAAGATGGAAACACATTCATGATTTAAAAGAAACAAACACAGATGCATGTACATATACACTTCAAAAAAAAAAAATTAGGGAATAAAATAATGGGTGAAGAGTGAACATTTGGAAGAAAAAAAAAATTCATGAAAGTGGTCCACTAAAAAAAAAAAAAAAAAAATTTTTAAACCCACACCCCACCCCACCCTTTTACCAAGAAATGATTTTGTTTTCTTATTCTGAATATTTTTCAAACTCTTATCTCCATTTTTGATTTTCCCCACTATCTTTCAGCCATTATGTTCTCAGGCCTTTCTCACACATACATTGCATTTAGTAACCTTTAGAAGTTGCAATTTCCAAAGATTAAAGCAGACAAAAGTAATTCTTTAAAGAAAAAATTGGCTGAAAAATCATGTTAAAAAACCAAATTGAAAATATTCGGGCAAGTCAAAAGTTTTGCAATATTTGCATTTTGTACACTAGGTGAAGCTCTGTATCTGGTGGAATTATGAGTGGGTAATTCACTATGAATGCATTCTGGAGGGTCAAATCATTAATGCCAACCTGTACTCCTTAACAGCTGGAATGGATGTATGTCATCATGCAGTAAAAATACCCAGTTTAGTTAACAGAAAGCAAGCTCTTACAGCAAGACCTCAAAATGCTCAAAGAACTCAGAATAGACTGCAGGAAATTGATGGAATTGAACTAATGACACAAACAGCATATTGTCTGGACCTGGCTGCTTCTGATTATTTTTTGTTCCAATCTATTGCTCTCTTCCTATGCTCACAATGCTACAACACCCAAGAGGAAGCTTCAATGAAGGAGTACTTTGCCTTAAATGACAAGAACTGATATCAGCATGGTATCAAAGAACAGGCAAAAAGATGGTTCCAAACAGTGCAGCACAATGACCTCTACTTTGAATGCTTGACTGATTTTTATTTTAACTTGAAGAACAAAGCAAATAAATTACTAAAATATTGCAAAACTTTTGATTCACACGAGTAATAGACAGAATGTTAGACAATATAATTTTACTTTAAAACAAAAAATCTGATAGATATGATTCAGTGAAAGTTACATAATAAAGAATTGGTCAACAATACCTAAATTCTTCTAAAAGCCATGATTAAACTGTGTATTAACCCCATTCCAGAATTTCTACTAATGTTCCATAATATGGCTATTTGGGAAATGTACATCGATTGTCCATAACTCATTTAGATAACATGATAAATAATATAGAAAACTAAGAACATAGGAATCTCAAAATTCGAAAACATGTAACGACTTCTTTGTTCAGGTATGAAACCTTTTTATTACTTTTGAGTTAAAGGTTTCCACATAAGGAGAGAGACACAATCTTTTTATGCTGGCTTCTTCATCTGGCCCCTGTCTCATGCGGCACCCATGGCGCGCAAATTCGTCTCACTTCAGTGAGCCTCAAAAGTCGAACCTACTCATTTGGCGTTTAGTTTCAACCCTCTAACTTTCTTCGAAATCCCCAAAAATCCTCCGTGCGCTTCTGGTGCATGACGTCACCCATTTCATCATCTCAGGCTATTGTGACATCTCTGAGTGACATGCCTGGTTTGGCTTGGTTTAGTTTTATGGCATATCAACCATTGTTAGTTATTTAAAGCCAAATCTGGTTTAAAAAATATATTAAATGTATGATTTGTAAACACATTTTGTATATACAGTTAAAGGAGCAAAGAATTTTATTTCTAACAATTCAATTTAGCCTAAGTCATTTGTTTGCACTCAGTTTAAATGACTAACAGTTGTATTTGACCCATAGAGAGGACCCTATCAGGTGCTACCACTCTGGGTCAGAGTGGATCTGGGAGCGATGGCAATGAAAGGATACTCTGCAATCCCCAGAGCTCCAGTATTACTGGAGCCTCACCATCAGATCATTTAATGTCGTATCCAGGACAATAGTTGCGGGGGTCTTATCCCTCTGCAGAGACACAGTCAGTGTATTCTACAGCCCCAGCCAACTGGGCTATTTGAAATTTAGTAGACCATTTCACATACCTTGGTAGCAATATCACATCTACTGAAAGTGATGTCTACGCATGGGAAAGACACAGATAGCTCTCAACCAATTATTGACCACATGGAAATTTAATCTCTCTGATAAAATAAAACAAGAATTCTTCCAAGTTGTAGGAGTGTCAGTATTATTGTATGGCTTCACCACTTAGACTGTAATGAAGCACTGAAGAAAAAAATTAAATCTTGGAAGCAGCACCCTACAAAACAGTAGCTGCAACTTGTCTTCTATTTCACAAACCATCCGAGTCAGATGAAAAAGACATGCTGGACATTACTGAAAAAGCAGGTAGAAACTCAGAAACTAAGTCATCTTGTAAGTTCCCACAAATGGACATACCAACAAAAACCTATATTCATCAGCTCTGTGCAGACATTGGATCCCATATAGAAGACCTACCAAGAATGATAGACAATAGGGACAAATGGTAAGAGAGAGTCAAAAGACTATGTGCTATCATCATGCTGATGATCATATATATATCTAAATTAAGAATACAAAGACAAAAAGTCAATGGCACTTGGTGACTGTTAGTTTCTCACCTATGTAATCATTGGACCAATTTGGTTTGACAATTGCATAGGTGAAAAACTGATAGTTGACAAACACTGGTGACTCTGTGTCTATGCTATTTTTACTTAAATATATATGCTCTTGGAGGAGTTTGTGGCACAATGGTTACCAACGTAGGAAGTTCAAATCTTAAACAAGGCTGTTTGCATTTCACAGTGCTTGGGAAAGGTATGAATCCAGCTGTTCTCCCTCTAACTATAGGTAAATAGTAGGCTAGGCTCTTCAATCTTTGTATGGCAAATGATCATACCCCCCCAAAAAAAACTTTATATTAAAACCTGTTAAACTCCGCTTAAAAATTGACCTTGTGTTACAATCTGCCACGTTGAAGGGTTGGGTAAATATATAAATATATATGCTCTATAAATGATATTGAGCACATTTTATTCATAAATATAGCGATCTATATCTTAAAAAGAATGTATATATTTTACACACACTGTTTTATCTTTAAATTCAATTATCAAAGAGTTACTGACTTTTATATGCTGACAAATACGGAGTTGAAACAGAGTATTCTGTTGTTGACCAAAACTTGATATAGATGCTATGGGATCCATTTAAAAATGCCCAGTGAAACAGTCCACTATATTTTCCACTGAATTCACCTTTGATTCATGTTTCATTCCTTTTTCATGCACAGTTACTCCGACAGTATAGCTAGATGCCCAACCTTCCCCACCTCCAAATGATTGGATGAAAAAGTTGCAAAAAAATAATGATGAGATGAAATGGCAACTGAAAAGAAAACATCGAACACAAAGAAGACCTGTTCAAAAGAAAAAAATATATCACATAAAAGACGATATATACATATACATACACAAAAAAAAATGTATAAAGAAAAGAAATACAACCACCAATATTTTCATAAAAACATCTTAGAATCAGAAGATTGTGAATATTAGGGGAAAAATCTATATTTCACGAAAAATTCATATCATATACATAAAACTGTACGCCAGCAAGAAAAAGGAAATACTTGAAATAATTAAAGAGAATAAAACTATTTCCAGTCCAATTTGCAACTGAATGATAATCTTGTGAGGGTTTTCATTCAAACTGAACATTTTCAAAACATCTAAATTTTTTATATAATAGAGATAACTAAGAAATACTAAATAGAATCTTTCTCTTATTCCTTAACAGAAGTCTACCCTGTTGTTGTGACTGAAAATACATTGACTGCATCCCCTGCAGAGGTATAAGACACCACTCACAAAAAAAAAAAAAAAAAAAAAAAGTGTAATCCAGTGCAGAGGCTCCCGTTCTGGAGCTTTGGGAAGTGAGGGGTCACCTCTTCATTGCCATTACTCCCAAGTCCACTCTGACAATACATTATCATAAAACCAATAGTAATACAAAAAAAGTTAAGTATGATTTCTTTGTTTAATGGCATATCATCCTTCATGAGTTATATAATGCCCAAGCTAACTGACAAAAAAGCTTTAACCAACATTTTAGTCTTAGACGTTCTTACAAAGTGATTTTAACTGTAGTCAATATTCAACTTTGTAGTGGCTCTATCCAAGATATCAATTGGTTTGTCTTTTTTTAAATTTAATACCATATCAACCTTTGTGGGTTATCAAATGCCAAAGCCATCCTTGTAGAAGAACAGCAGTGGTACTATTTAACACAGAGTTGGGGTTGGTATATCAACCTTTGTGGGTTATTTAATGCCAAAGCCATCCTTGTAGAAGAACAGTAGTGGTACTATTTAACACATAGTTGGGGTTGGTATATCAACCTTTGTGGGTTATTTAATGCCAAAGCCATCCTTGTAGAAGATCAGTAGTGGTACTATTTAACCTATTGTTAAAAGGATAAGAGGATTTATACCTTTCCCAAAGGTATTTGTCAGAAATTGAATCTAATAGCATGGCTGGAATTTGAATTTGCTTATAATGACGCTGCAGTCCAGAACATTACCCAGTATGACAGAGACTTCTCCACCTTTAGATATTAACTTAGTAAAGTCTTATCTATAGTTCTAATAGATCTTGTGTTCACTAACCAGAACACAACAATCAAAGATGACCAATAAAAATAGAAAACCAACAGGTTCATGGGTTATCTAGTATAAAACAGAAATTCTTCCAAGCAGTAGACATGTCAGTACTACTGTATGGTTGAAGCACTTGGAGAAAAAGCAAGATGGGAATGATACAGGGATACTGTATGCCATTTTGAACAGATCCTGACAGCAGCAGCATGGCCACTTACCTCCCGTCTCACAAACCATTCAAGTAAGATGAGCAAGACAGGCACTGTTGCAGAGCTCAAAAGTGACATTCTTCAGTGTTGGCTGACAATCAAAAACTTATATTCATCAGCTCTGTGTGGACACAAGATGCTGTCTAGAGGATCTACCAAGAGCAATGGCTGATAGGAGCAGATTGCAAGAGAGACTCAAGAAAATAATGATGATATATGGTTTAAAGTAATAATCATCATTTCCTTGCACACAGTTATATGGTTTCAAGTATACCAATCTATCACCAATGATTTGCAAACAATTATATGGTTTTAAGTAAATAATAAAGAGTCAAGGAAATCAATGCTGTTAGCATGCCTTTTGATGATACCCTCTGACAGACAGTATGGTATCTTTTGTTCAATGGTATATCAACCTGTTGTTGGTTGGTTGGGTTTTATGGCGTATCAACCTTTGTAGGTTATTTAACGCCAAATTCTGTCTATATGTATATACATTCAACCAAAGATTTCTGAACAAATACTTAGTAGGTAAAATTTTCTATGAGCAGGATTTCATTTGTTTGCACATGATTAACCAGTTTTAATTCATCATATTTTTTTGTACAACCCTGTCTCTCACAAGAAGGATAGAACATCATCTATTTTAACGTTTTTGAACAAATCGGTTAAATCAACCTGTGTGGGTTATTTAAAGCTAAATCTATCCTCAGAGAAAAACAGCAGTGTTACTATTTAACTCATAGCTGAGAGGGATAAGGGGCTTCATACCTTTTTCCCAGGGTATGAGTTCAAAAGTGAACGTAATAACACAATGAGAGTTCAAACTTGTTTCCTTCAAGGATGTAGACAAGTACTTTAGCCATTATGCAACAAGTATTCCTCCAATCATGGTATTATGGTTAGGTCTTCAACCAGGAAATGATGCCTTTAGGTTGTACCCAACATTCACAAAGTGTTTCAACCCGACACCACAATACTCTTGAATTGGTGGATAAGCTAAACCTCTGCCGGTTTGTTTCTGCTTTCTCTTATGTCTAAAACAAATTGAACAGGAGGCTCATCTGCCTCCCTACCATACATATTTGGTTTCAGTTTCAGTTTCTCTGTTTAATGGCATATCAATCTTTGTGGGTTATTCAATGCCAAAGCTATTCTCCTAGAAGAACAGTAGTGGTACTATCTAACCCACAGCTGGGAGGATAAAGGGGTTCATACCTTTCCCAAGGGTATTTACCCGAAAGTGAACGTAATAGAGCGACTGGAGTTTGAACTCGCTTACTACGATTCCACTTTCCTTTAATTTAACCTTTACCCCCCGAGGACACCCCCATGAATATTTGCTATAAACGTTTTTCATTTAAATATTTACATAAAAATAGAAATAAAAGAATATATCCAATATACAAATCATTTTTTTTGTTTAAAAAAACAAAAATAAAACAATATCAGTTTTAGTTGAAGTGTTATCTGTAAAAGTTAATTAATTAATAACTAACTAATTGATTAGAAGGTTATAGGCACAAAGGTTAGAATTAAGCACATTTGTATCTTTTGAGGTTACAAATCTAAGGTCAATGGCACAAGCATATATATATATATATATATATAGATAGATTATCAGTATATCATTGTGAAACAGACAGTAATACAATAAATCTTGTGCTGATAATTTAAATGTTTTTTTAAAAAGTGATTTGATCCATGTTATTTTTTTATTATATAAAGTTGGCAACCATAGTTGAGGGTGACCCGAAGACTTCCCTTGCAATAGCTATGACACTGAGGTGTAGGGGAGGGTGCTACTCCATTCCCTGGGTTGCTCCCCTTTTAGCTTGATGTGCACCTTATAATGCTGAGTATCAAGCAAGGTGGCATCAAGTAACATTTTTTGAGTCTTTGGTATGACTTGACCTGGAATTGAACCCCAGTCTCCTGAACCATTAGCAAACACTCTAAACATTATGCCATTGACCTGGTCAATATATATATACATACACAACATCGCCTCTGCACAAGCAAAACAAAACACAGGGTCATTCTTTGAGTGGAGTTTAACAGGTTTGAATTCAGAGTTTTTCTTCTCCTAGGCTGGTTGCTGTACCAAGGTTAAAGAGCCCAATCTGACCAACTATTTATCCATAGCTGAAGGGAGAATAGTTAGATGCATTCTTTTCCCAAAGGTATTTGTGCTATGTGAAATCTAAACTGCCTTGTCCAAGATTTGAACTTGTGTCGCTGTGTTCATTTCCAATGCCTCAAACCATTACACACAAACACACACATATATATATATATATATAATCCAAGCCTTTTCTGTCTGACACTATTGAAAGTAATGAAAAGTTATGGTGCACTCATTTCTACATAAGAACCAAATGATACCAAACAATTTTTTTTTTGTGGAGAACCAGCCACAATTTTTAGATGAGCTGATAATAAAGGAATACAACTACTACAACAAACAACACACCAAATTTTTAAATTTGGTCTTTTCTTCTCCTAGACTGGTTGTCCTTACAAGGCTAGAGAGCCCAGTCTGTTTTACTTTACCAATAGCCGGTGGGGAGAGGAAAAAGAATAGATAAATTCATGCCTTTCCTCTGTTCATTTTATTTTATGAGAATGGGCTAAATATGAAGAAGTTATATCTGCTGTTGATAACTTTTGACCAATGGGATCCAAGCATTGCAACAGTAATAGAAAAAGCATGTGGATCACAAGCAGGATCATGTTAAAAATAAACCTCAATTGATCTCATTCCAATTGAGTATCTTGGTTAACCTCTGAACTTTTCAGCTGACTCTTATGCAAGAGACATCCTATTCAATAGTCATGTCTTGGTCAAACGAAATCAGGTATTCTTCTTTGATTGATTGATTTAAATGACATGTCAACCTATCCCGGGTTATTTTATGTCTAAAGGTTAAGGAATTGCATACATTATATGTTTATATTTAAATTTTTTGTCTAGTTTCTAAAGTTTTTTGCACACAGTTAAAAATCAAATTTTCCAATACGATATGAATAATTTTCAGATCTATTTGACCTATAGATGGAACCTATTAAGGTCCCATCACTCCAGAGTGGACTTGGGAGTAATAGCAATAAAGGGGTACTTCACACTCCTCAGATCTCCGCAACTAGAATATCACCAGGACATCAACTTTTGGGGTATCTCAGACGTCTGTAAAAACACAAACAAATTCTCAAGGCTTTTTCTTTTGTTGACACATGGATACCTACACAGTCATATACGATTACATTTTCTTCACCTTTCTTGCTCCTTACTGAAGTCAGGGATGAATAGGGTCCAAAAATACTTAACTCCTTTGAATTTTCTATGACATTTCTTTTTTTTTTTTTTGGCACAAACAGTCATCAAAGAATACAAGAAACATAAAACACAAACATAGACAATTAAATAAACAAAACAAAAAACATCACAACACATGAGGCGGTTGGTATAGGAAATCCAAAGGAGAAATTCTGATTCTAAGATATAATAATAATAATAATAAAGACAATAATGTTAGGAAAAAAAAAGATAAAGAAAAAAATGAAGAATTTTGCTTTGGACAAGCATTATTATGATGGGAATGCATAAAAAAAGAATCAACGTTACCATTTCCTTTTTCAGATGAAGACATTCCAGATATTTTGGATCATTTTTTTTTCTTTTCTTAAATTATTGAATTAGCTCAATTTTGGTAAATTTCCAATTTCTTATCTTACCTACTTTGTAAATATGTTGCTTGTTTCAATTCTAAGTTAACCACTTTTGCAGTTAGATCAACATTTTTATTGCCAGCAGTACACATGCAGAGCAACATGTTTGTTCTTGCAGTAGCTCAATGTAAAGCACTTTCCAATTGGCTGGTTGTTGACCAATTCAATATTAATGTATAAAAATATCAGTAGGAGGCCCTACTGTTGTGTAGGATTGAGTGTAAAGTGTTGGGGTGTCCCCTATAGATGGACTCATCCTCATGGGACATATACCAACTGAGCTCTCTTCTGCGCAGTTGCAGTCTTGTCTCAGACTCAGTCTCGTCTCAGCGAGCTGTTACCAAGAGCAGTAATATTCCTGATTGTTAAGCTGAAAAGGGGTTTCTCCCAGCTATCGTTTGTGTATGTACTATTTGCCTTCAATATTTCTTATCACTTATTTCTGTGTCGTGTCATCATTTGAACCTCCCCTTGACCATATCAAAAAGTTATTTTGCAAAATATCATTAAAAAAGTGAGTGATTAATTGCTTTTATGCTATTGTTGTATGATATACAACTGCTGATAAGAATATCATATTTTGTTTGTTTCATGTTTAATTAACTTCTTTAAAGATACACTCTATTTTGCAAATTTTCTGAAAATAATTCATCCACACTACATGGATTTAAAAAAAATCATCTGCCTATGAAAGGGTTAACTTGGGTAAATTTTCAATTTCCAATCTATCTAAAAGTCTTCTAGGCCATTGGTGAACACTCTAACCATTATGCCAATAGGCCAGTCATATATACAAGAGAGAGAAAGAGATATGAATATTCAAAATAAGTAGGTGTATATAAATGTCCCTATATATATATATATTCAGATAGCATCTAAAAAAGGAAAGATACACAACATATGTATGCACATACACACATAAGATTTTAGAATATAATTACTTTAACCAGTATTTAGCCACTCACAACTATATAC
>CAUZXS010005397.1:0-42500 GCA_963585895.1 Sepioteuthis lessoniana | reverse complement strand
CTATTTTGCCTTAATATTAATTTGATTAAAACTGAGATATATTAAAGATATATTAAAGAAACCGGGCTGTTTCATTTTATTTTATCTATTTATTTATTTGGTGCAGTGAGAATAAAGCAGGTGAGATACATGTAAAAATGTTCTTCGAGAAGAGTCTTTTTTAATCTAAAGTTTTCTTTCAAATTGGTACGACGAGAACCGGTATTTTCAATGTAATTTCAGCATAGGAGTCCAGACAGGGAACGAAGTTAATAATTTGAATTCATAAATCTTTTTATAATAAAAGAAAAAATCGCTGGATCTTGTAGACTAGTCGTCAGATTTTGTACGCCGAGCAAAATTGCTGATTTGGATTGATGGCAACTTGTGACGTGTCATCCTTATACGACCCATTTAAAACATCTGGGTTATTTAAATAAACGAACGATCTGACTCTGACAAAAAGATCCGCATTTTTTCGGTATTTGTGTGTGAAATATTTGTTAAATAGCTTGCAAAAGTCGATAAAGTGGTACACGCTGGCAATAATTTTCGGTATGCCTAACAAAGAGATTCAAATAATCTAAGGAGTTTAAAATAGG
The DNA here is from genome assembly GCA_963585895.1 of Sepioteuthis lessoniana. Taxonomy (NCBI): domain Eukaryota; kingdom Metazoa; phylum Mollusca; class Cephalopoda; order Myopsida; family Loliginidae; genus Sepioteuthis; species Sepioteuthis lessoniana. Next base: position 41,919 of record CAUZXS010005397.1, on the reverse strand, counting down.
CTTCTGGAGTTTAATTGTTTTTTTTAAATCTACTTTTCCTTCCTATTTGGCCAGAAAATTTGTTTATGTTCGTTGATTGATGGATTCAATTTAACAGTACGTCAACCTGTCAAGGGTCATTTTATGCCTTGTGGTTAGGAAATCGTGTTCATTACACATTCGTATTTACATTTTTTGTGTCTAGTTGTTTCTTTTATTTTCTTTTTTTGCGCACGGTCCTATTGAATACGAATATTTTTAAATAGATCTATTTAACCCATACAAGTGATCCTAAGAGGTACTACTACTATGGGTCACGAAAGACCTGGGGGTAATTGCAATTAAGGGGTTGTTCATATTCGCCTCAGAACTCTTAAACTGGATTCTTATCATCAGATGCAATTTCGTGTCATGTTCAGGATACCTCTTTTGTGTTTGTGTGTATGTGTGTGTCTGTGGGGGGGTATTACCTCTCTGCACAGTAGACAATCAGCGTATTCTAAGCCCCACTAACAGCTTGGATAAATAATTTGAAGAATTCGAAATTGGCTTATGGAGTTGTTTCTTTTTATTTTATCTTATTTAGTTTTTCTGTTGTATAAAGATTTGTGATCGACTAGAAAAAAAAAAGAAAGATGTTTATGTTCGTGTTCATTTGCTTGTTGTTGTTCACAACTGAGCTGAATGTATGTTAGTGATTTCTACAAAATATCCCATACATATTCAATGCAATTTATCTTTTTACTTATTACCTCACCGATACGTCATCCGTCTTTTTTAGACATCGATTCAAATAACCTTTACGATTTATCATCTTGCTATATCTTACCACAGGAAAATATTAAAGTTCAAAGTATTTTAATTGCCGCTAGAAACTGATAAACGGTCAACACAAGCTAAAAATATCAGGTCACCGAAGTTAAGCTGCGATGAGTTTGTTCAGTTTTGAGATGAGTCACTTAGGAAATAACAAGTTCTGTAAGCAACCTTAGTACCAGACTAAGAAAATCAACAAGAGTATAAAAAAAAAAAAATGAATTTAAAACAAATAATGTCTTTTTTCAAAATTATATTGATTGATCTTAATTGTATATCAACCCGTCAAGGGTTATTTTATGCATGGAGGTTAGAGGTTACATTCATTTTACGTTTATATTTACATTTTTGTGCAGTTGTTGTTTTTGCACATAATCCTTTTTTTTTTTCTTCTTTTCTTTTTAACACGAATTGTTTTTAAACATTTTTATTTTTGCACACGGTCCTATCGAATACGCATAATTTTTAAACATTTTTATTTTTGCACACGGTCCTATTGAATACGAATAGTTTTTAAACAGATCTATTTGAGCTATAGATCGAACCTTTACAGGTACAACAACTTCGGATCAGTGGACCTGGGAGTAATGAAGGGCTACTTTCTAATTAGGGTTTTCCATTTTTTGAAGATGGTGATTTATAGTTTAGAAGTTAATTATCCAAGTTCAAAATTAAGCAGCGACAAACCCATTAAGTTCTGAGATGGGTAACCATTTAGGAAAAGTAGATGCTATAAGCAACGTTCAAGCTTTGTAAATTACAACTGCCGACTTAAATCTAGTTTTAAATTTCCTTTAACAATGCAAAGAGCAAGATGCTACGCAGATTATTATTATTATTATTATTATTATTATTGATCAGATTATCTCTGTTGCTCGAATAATTGATATTGCCCGCTTGAACGTATCAATTGATGATTAAAAACAAATCCTTTTGCTAATATTTGTGCTTCAAAAACCTTCATATTCCTCTGAGTCAAATCAACGTTAGAGATCAATTTATTTTCTGCTTCTAATTCAAATCACATTTGGTTTTTGGTCGCTTACAACACAAGTTATAACCACAACTTATTTCAACTCGTCTGATCAAGTCTCCCGTGTGACTCAAATCATCCAACAAGGACTTAGTTTTCTATCAATACCAGAGCAGGTTTTAAAATATTTCTGAGTAAAAATAATTTTAACTGAAGCAATGAATTCTAATTCGGCTTTCTACAAAAATCCAATTATTTTTTTTTCCTAGGTTGATCTTTTTTTGTATTAAAGATTCTTAAAGTAAAACTCTATTTGTCGTAAAATAGTTTTATAAAAAGGTGATTTTCTTAAAAAAAGAGAACAAAGCCAAAGGGCATGAAAACTAAGAGAGAGAGAGAGAGAGAGAGAGAGAGAGAGAGAGAGAGAGAGAGAGAGAGAGCAATAAACGGTTTTTATGTTGCAACTGGAGACATCTGTCTACGGTAATTTTCCTGTAGAATTTTTCAGTAGTTTCACCGACTGGACTAGTGACTGATTTTATTCAATAGCAGAAAAATTATTTTAAGAGAAGCTGGTGCTTGTATTGAGTTTCACTGGAAGCGCGTGGCGTAACGGTCACCGTCTTAGAAAATAGACACGACGAACCAAGTTCAAATCTTGTATGAAAGTGTTTGTATTTTAGTTCACCTTAGTAAAGGCATGAATCTTTTTCTTCCCGTACCAGCTATGGTTAAATAGTAGGGCAGACTAAGCTCTTTATTTGTGATATGGCAACCGGTCAAAATGAAGGAAAACTAGGAATTCAAAACTAGCTGTACTCCTCTTAAAAATTGACCTTGTGTCTCATCTTGGCCGTGGTGGTGGGTTTGGATAAATACAAACAGATTTTGGGGGAATCGTTGATTCGGTTGTTTGAAAACTGTTCATCGAAACAATAGATTTGTCTTTATAATGTACTCGTTGATTTAGATAAGTCGTTGTTGTTAAGGACGTGGGATTTAGAGGCTCTAGGTTAGAACTTCTCTAACAGGTTCATATAAACGCTTGGTACTTTTACACTCCTTTCGGCGCTATGTATTCTTACAGACATAATAATTCATGCTTTCGATTTGGTTTGTTGGTTGGTTGATCTTTTAGGCATGTTAACCCTTCTTGGGTTATTTTATGCCGAAGTCAGAGTGTAGGGATTAAATAAATAAATAAAAATTTAAATTGAATTAAAAAAGAAAATTATTAAAATATGTAGAAACTCCCAGAGGCCTCTGACAGGAAAAAGGGGCGACGCATGCGTAAAGAAAAAGGGACCTCCCGACAAAAGGAGGAAGCTCACTCTCTTTCAGCAGTGACCGGCGAATTGGCAACATCTCAATCTCCCGATTGCCACTGGAAGCCAACGTGGCCGCTCTAAGACGTCACGTTGAGCCAACCTTTTACTAGTAGCACTCATCTCAGTCAACAGTATGCCAAAATACAAAAGCTTCGAAATGGACCTATCGAACTACGAACTAAAACACTGGACTTGAACAAACTCACAAAAGCGAGTAACACATTGTCAAAGCTTTAAAATACCAAATGAGGACACACATATACCAAGAAACTATTAACGAATTTTTAAACAGCTTGAATGGGACATTCAACCATTTCAATTGTATTCAGGGAAAATTCTCTCACCCATTGAATGGTTGTTGAACCCAGGAAATAAAGGAAAAATATGAAATGAAAAAAAAACGTCATTGTCTCCTATCTGTCGCATAATTCTTTTGGGGCCTTCTTGTTCAAGGAGTTACATCAACAAGGCAACGTGGGGTAAAAATATAATAACCTCAGAATGGAGTCAGATAAAAAGAACCCGTAAAACAGCTTGCCCTTGACCTCGGCCTGACCCCACAAGAGTAATAATCATGTGTATACGGTACAAAAAGTGTATCTTCACAATTATTTTAAACGAGTAAACATTTTATTCTTACTTGCAATATGAAGTTTTTAAGAGCCAATATATTGGTTGATGGTGGGGGTGGGGTAGAATAATGGCTGACCTTTTTGACTGCGATAACGCGATCGAACTCAATTCATACAATTAAATTCATTTTTGGACAAATACCTTTGGGTAAGGTATGAACCCCCTTACCTCCCCAGCTATAGGCTGTATTACTGTTGTTATTCAACAAGGTTGGTCTTGGAATTAAATAATCACTGAGGTTGATATGCCATTAAGAAATCAAGCCAAACTAAATTATTAGTTGGCTAGTTGAGTAATTTTACAGCATGTAAACCCTTGATGGTTCAGTCCCTTTCCGTTAGAAAATTCGAAAAAGTTAAAAATATCGATAATTAGGGTTATTAATATAAATACACATAAAGAATATTGAATATAAAAGAGAACATTTTATATTTGATTAGCAATGTTTTTTAAGAAGCCAAAATATTAATAATGTTTATAATCGTTTATGATTGATTGATTAATTTAACCGGCATGTTGACCCGTCAGGGTTATTTTAAACCAAGAAGTTAGGGAATCGTGTACAGTGTACATCTATAATTACATTTTTTGTGTAGGCGTTTAAGAGTTTATTTATTTATATTTTAGACATTTCGTTCTAAAGATTTGCCAAGATTTTTTTACCATTGGCCTAATGAGTAGATTGTTCGCCAGTGGTCCGGTAGACCGGGGTTCAATCCCTGGTCGAGTCATACCAAAGACTTTAAAAATGGTACTTGATGCCACGTTGCCTTGCACACAGCATTATAAGCTGACGGTCAAGGCTAAGGTGAAGCAATCCTGGGAATGGAGTAGCGCCCTTCCTTACATCTCCGTGTAGTGGCGATTGAAAAGGGAGCCTTTGAGTCACCCTCGACTAAGGTCGTCAACTTTTTTTTTTAATTTTACAAATTGGTATAATTTTATTTCTCTCAAAAAGGAGAAAATGACATCCTTGTCGATATTTTCAAAACATCATCATATCGTGCTACAAGCACGAATTCCTCCTACTCTCTCTCTCTCTCTCTCTCTCTTTCTCTCTCCCCCCTCTCTCTCTCTCGCCTTTCGTCTCATCTATCACTTCCGGCAGGTCTTCTAGACTAAATCCTGTGTCCATATAGAGCTGTTGTAGATAAGTTCTTGTTAGTCGTACAATACTTGCACGTCCACAGGAGAATGTCGCTTATGAATTCGTTCTTACTTCCCCAGCAGTATCCCACATGTCTAGTTCGTCTTATTTAGATGGTTTTAGAGATAGGGGTAGGTGGCCGTACAACTGTTTTTTGTGGGGTGATGCTTCCCGGATTTGTTCAATATTGCTCGTAGCATTCTTGTGCAATTCTCTTCGAGCTTTTTCTCTGTACACTTAGTCAGTGTCAATGTGGTGCATCCATATAGTAGAACTGACACAACCGCTGCTTGGAAAATATTGTGTTTTATTTTATCGGATAAATTTGACTCCATATGATCGATAACCTATCGATAGCATTCCATCTCTTTCGCTAGTCGCATATTGAAAAATCGTTGTTTAATGAAGGCTAAATTTCTGCATTCTTTGGTTTGGTTTGGTTTCTTTGTTTTAATGGCATATCAACCTTTGTTGGTTATTTAATGTCAGAGGCATTCTCGTAGAAGAACAGTAGTGGTGCTATTTAACCCATAGCTGGGAGGATAAGGGAGTTCATACTTTTCCCAAGGGTATTTGCCCGAAAGTGAACGTAATGGCGCGACAGGAGTTCGAACTCGCTTACAACGATTCCGCGGTCCATCGCTTTAACCATTACACCACGAGGACACCCTCAGCATTCTTTGAGAAAGTGTTTAATCATGTTGAATGTTTGACATACTGTGTTTGACACAGTGGTTGTTCCTCTTGTTTGACTCTAAAAGAATATGTGACAATCAGGATATAATGACTTGTTCCTTTCTAGAATTTTTAGAAGGAACAAATCACTATATCCTGTGGAGCTGCGGAATACACCAACTGCACCTCGGCAAAGGGGTAAGACTCCCCAACGAGTGTCCTCTATATGACACTAAATAATCTGATAGTGATGCTCTAATAATGCTGGAGCTTTGGGGAATGTGGAGTACCCCTTCACTGCCATCACTCCCAGATCCACTCTGGTCCAGGGTAGTAGCACTATGGGTCAAATAGAACTAAACTGTGTGCTTGGACTAAAGTGAATTGATTGAAATAGAACTGTTTTTGACATTGAAACTGTACTTATGCTAAACTGAATAGTTTGAAATAGAACTGCTTTTGCATCTAATTTTTTTATGCTATACTGAATTGTTTGAAATAGAACTGTATTTAACAATTAAACTGTATTTATGCTAAACTGAGTTGTTTGAAATAGAACTGTTTATATGTATAGAATGGATTTGGCATTAAATAACCTACAATGGTTGATATGCCATAAAACCAAACCAAACCAAACCAAACTATATCCTAATTCATTAATGTTCAAAGTAGTATAAATAAAATTAAAGTATTTTCGAGTTAATAAAAAATTAAGTTTATTGATACAATTTAAAATTCATTTTCAAGTTATAGTTTGGTTTTTCTGCATTTCAACCCTTGTTAGGTTATTTAGTATCAAAGCCATTTTCTTATAAATGATTATATGGTTTCAAGTAGTCATATCAAATACTAATAATTTATACTTTCAAGTGTGCTTTTTATATTCATGATTTGTGTAGATTGTGATATCAAAGCCATTTTCTTACAAATAATTATATAGTTTCAAGTATACGTCTCTAATACAAATGTGACGGCAAATTAAAATAAAAATGAGCAACCATTTAAAAGCGTATGGGAACGGGTGCATTTAAATATTGTTATCACCAAACGGGGAGTTTATTTTTTTCGCACGTGTGAAGACGGGGCGGTCTGGCACTTGATCCCTCGTAGAATAAGTCCTTGTTCAGAGTCCTTTCTCGGGCATATAGGAACTGGCATATTATGTGGGGTTTAATTTATGGCTAGACTGACTGCCGCTGGCAAGGGGTTTCCAAATTTCACACTATTCACACACCCACCAAGGCCACTAGTTCTTCCTCCCCTACAACAATGGAAGATATGGACCTCTAGGTTTTAGATGTAATAATATTAATTATAGTAGTCGACGACTCCGGTTTCCCGTATAATATTTTTAAAGGAATTCATAGGACAATTTAAGCGAGAATAACATAAGGCGAATAGAAACTGACAAAGAAACACGAAATAGCAACTTTTGATAGTAGACGATACAAATGAACAACTTCAACACGTGGGAACATTAGAATATATCAATCTTTTTACTATACACGCGGATACATATTCGACGTGTCGGCTCTCTTATTAGCGGACAATACATGATTATAAATGCCTTTTTTCCTTTTTTACTTTCCGTTAGTCTTTCTTTAAATTGAGAGAGAGAGAGAGAGGGGAGAGTATATGATTGGATATAGGGAGAAACAGTCTTAAAGTTTACTTATCTTTACGACGACTTTCCTTTGGAGAATATTTTCTTTTTTTTTTTTACGGGTTGACGGAATTTATTTATGCATATCGTTCTGGCTTGAAGGTATCGGTTCTTCTTGTCCAAGATACTTTCCGTCTTCCCCCGGTGATTTCGGCGGTAGTATCTTATCATTTCAACTACTGTTCTGCAAATCCCGGTTTTGATGCTTCACCTGGAGTTTGGCGTGAGATCCATTCACCACGGCCTCTGTCCCAAAACTGATTTTCTTATTCCCTACTTCCGCTGACGGAAGAAGGGGGCTATTTCCGCTTTTGGGATTCTAGCCAATCATTTGGCTTCTATCTTCTTCCTTCCCCTGTCAGGCAATTCGTTAGGGCTACTATATGTCCCTGTACCCCATTCTTTACCCATCCGGTCACAAAGTACAAACATCTGTTGGTTTCCATTCTGACCTGGATTTGTTACTTGAGGAATTGACCTAAATTCCTCTTTCAACGGTCAGTCCTTGGCCTGTTAATTCAAATACGGAGGAATTGTAGTAATCCCCCACTTCTCCTCTCTCAGTGGTAGACCACGTGACACAAATAATATACGCTTTCGAGTGTGCTTTTTATATTCATGATATGTGTATATTGTGATAAACACACATATGCATGCACATGTGCGCACCGATTCTTGAACTACATAGAATGTTGTTTGGAATTTTCACTCAAATTTAACATTGTAGTTTTGTCATATAATTCAAATTAACATTAGCTAATTAATGATTCATTATTGAGATCTTGTATATATATTTCATGTAAATCCTATTTGCGTTCAGTGTATTGAGTTGTCATCTAATCAGTTCATTCAAATCTTACATTATTAAATTAAAACTTCCTTGCTGAAAAGTTGTGATTTATTTGACAAAAAGCTGCATCTCAATTGAGTTATCCAATGAAAAATTGTTTTAGCGAAAGTTCAAAATGGCACAATTTTATCCACATTTTTTGGTAGAACTTAAAATATGCAGACTGTATCCTATGCAGAGGGAAAAGACCCCTCTAAAATGATGTGTCCTGGGTATGTGAGTAAACTGCAATCTGATGTTGAGTTTCTACTTCTGGAGATTTGAATATTATTGAGGTTCATTCGGACTTGGAGTCTTGGGTGCTCAATTAATTCTATAAAATAGGACGGTGCGAAAAAAAAAAAAAAAACCAAGCAAAAAACAATAAATCCCTAAATAACTACATAACAAATGTAAATATGAATGCAATTCTCTAACCTTTAAATAACTCTAGACTGGTTGACAATGCTGTTAAAACCAATCAGCAATTTATCAATAATTTGTCAAAGTAAATTACTCTCACTATCTCTCTCTCTCACTCGCTCTCTTGCTTTTTCAGTTTATTTCTTCCTTTTTCTCTTTCTCTCTTTAATTAGTTACTTCCTTTCTTTGCTTCACCTCTCATTCTTTCTCCACTTTTAAAAAGATATATTTCTTTCTAAATCCTTCTCTTTTCACTTTCTTCTTCCCCCACTTAGTTTATTTTCTTCTTTTAATTACTCAAGGAAATTGAAAGGATTTCTATTGACCAATGTTCCTGCGTTCTCAACCTTATCAAGAAAAATGATAATTGAACTTGTCGACAAGCAAAAGTGATGGTCCTTACTTAAATAATAACCCTGTCATAAATGACAGGCACAAAGCTAACAGAAATAGAAATAATAACATTGCTAACCAGGAAGATATAAAAAAAAGTGTGTTTAAAAAAAATTGATATCATTTGAGCTATCCGGGGTGTTTCAGAAAGACTGAAATCATTTTGTACTCGAATAACTTGACCAATTTTCATCCAAATGACCTCAAATAAAGAAATTAACAGCATAGAGTGTTCGCCAATGGCCCGGGAGACCTGGGTTCAATCCTAGGTCGAGTCATACCAAAGACTCAAAAAATGGTACTTGATGCCTCCTTGCTTAACACTCAGCATTATAAGGTACGGAACAAGGGTAAAGTGGAGCAATCCAGGAAAAGGAGTAGCGCCCTTCCCTACACTCTGGTGTAGTAGCTATCGAAAAGGGAGCCTTAGGGTCACTTTCGACTATGGTCACCAACTTTACTTACTTTATTGAAACAATGTGAAATTCTGTTTGATGTTTTTTTTTTTTCCATGTCTAGAAATGTCATTCAATGGCATTTAAACATCAAGCATAAAATTTTGACTCGTTTCTACATAACTTGATATCATTTGAACAAGAATCAATCAAGTTATTAGATTATAAAATTTATCAATTTTTCTGAAATACCCTGTACATCTCAAATGATATAAATTTTTCGGAAACATCCTGTATTAAAGCTTTGTGAATGAAATCTGTATATTCAGAAAAGTTCCAAAGAGATTTTAGGTCTTCTATGTAATATAAAATAAGAGGTTTGTGAAATTAAAGAAAAAAACGAAAAGGAAAAAGAAAAAGAAAAAGAAGAGAAAAGAGAGATTAAAAAAGAGATAAAAATGGGGAATGAATCATTGGTTTTTATTTCATTGTTTCTTTTGTGTTGTCTGTTCAGTTCAAAGAGTTGACTTGATTGATTTGGAGTTTCCCCAAATTGATAAGAATTTTCTCTTTATTGCTATTGGAAAAATGCCCGTTTAATCTGACTTATATACTGACGTTAAAAATGTTGATTTCTTAAAGGAAAAAAAATGATTTAGGAATAAAACTTAATTTTTAAATAAACATTTTTGATTAAAAGTTGATTTTTCAGTTGTCTATGGTAAATTCATCTTTTGCAATTAAAAGATCCCAAATATAAAGCTTATGTTAATTTTAAAAAAATACCTACAAGTTATTGAATAAAATATTGTCTTTAAAAAAAGTTCAAAATGACAATTATATCCACATTTTGTTGGCAGAACTTAAAATATGCAGACTGTATCCTATGCAGAGGGAAAAGACCCCTCTAAAATGATGTGTCCTGGGTATGGGAATAAACTGTATTTGATGGTGAGGTTCCATTTCTGGAGATTTGAATATTATTGAGGTCCACTCTAATCTGGAGTCTTGGGTGCCCATCCATAGATGAAATATACCTATCTAAAAATTAATTCTTTAAGATAGAACTGTGCACAAAGAACAAACAAAAAACAATAAATCCTTAAATAACTGCATAAAAAATGTATATATGAATGCAATTCTCTAACCTTTGAATAACTCTAGACTGGTTGACATACTATTAAAATCAATCTACAATTTTGCTTCTTGATATTTCAAATATTGTCTTTAATTTGCTATGACACAGTTTTTAACATGACAAATCCCACTAAAAATGAAAATCTAATTAAGTATATATTAATTTTAACCTTTCCAAAAAAGGATATTTATTTCTGTTTGATTTAAATTAAATTTTGCCTGTAAAAAAGTCTTCTTCATAAATTCATGTGTGAAATTAACTTCTAAAGAAAAACATTATTTTTTCTTTTGTGAAATACTTTTTTTTTTGCGAAATACTTACCAAGCACAAATTAAAGAGTTAAATTTCAAGCCACTCTCATACCTACATGCAGGACCTACCTACGTTGTCTAAAAAAGACAGGGTCAAGTTCAATCCCTGAATCCTGTTTCCAAGAAGTATGCCAATTGAGCTAAGATATCTTTGGCCTCTCCATTCATACGCCCCACCCCAACACAACCTTATATCGAACCAGTCTATAACAGAGAAAGAAAGTACACATTCATAACAAGAACAGGTGTTTATGTCCTAATAAACAGCAGATCCATGTAAAAAAAAAGCAGTAACAAAACTTCACATCTTAAAGTGAAAAGTATGAAAACAACTCTTAGTTAAATTAAGATACAACAAAAATTCAAGTAATTTGTGGTAATATAATTTTTATTATTACACAATATATTATAACACAATGTAAAGGAATGGATGCTTGAATGAGACTAACACTTAATAAGATCATTACAACAAAAATTCAAGCAATTTGTGGCAATATAATTCTTATTATTATTTAGGATTAGAGACACTTAGTATGACCAATAAATAAGAACATCCTTAAAGATTTTTTGAAATGAAAGTCAATTTTCTTCTAAACCAATGATATCACCACTCCCTATCGTTCATTGCTTTCGGTAGGTCTTCAGGGTTACATCCCATATTGGCATAGAGCTGCTGTATGTAGGTTCTAGCTGGTCATCCTGCCTTTGCTCGTCCATGTGAAGGGGTCTATGGGAATACGTCACTTATGAGTTCGTCCCTACTTCTCCAGCAGTGTCCTGCATGTCTGGTTTGTCCAATTTGGATAGTTTTTGTGATGGGTGGCAGGTAGCTGTACAGCTGTTGCTTTGTGGGGTGCTGCTTCCATGACTTGTTCAATATTACTCGCAAGATTCTTGTTTAGTTGCTTTCAAGCTTTTTCTCCATTCGTTTAGTTATCACCCATGTAGTGCATCCATACAGTAGTATCAACACAACCAATGCTTGGATGAAACTGCGTTTTATTTTATTGGTCAGGTCTGACTTCTATATGACCGATAACCTATCGATAGCTATCCATTCCTTTGCTAGTCGCATGTTGATGTCTGCCATTGCAGCATAGGGTTTGGTTTGGTTTGGTTTCTTTGTTTAATGGCATATCAACTCTTTTTAGGTTATTTAATGCCAAAGCCATTCCCCAAGAAGAACAGTAGTGGTACTATTTAACCCATAGCTGGGAAGATAAGGGGGTTCATACCTTTCCCGAGGGTATTTGCCCGAAAGTGAACGTAATAGCACGACCAAAGGGCTACCAAAGAAAAGATTCAAAGACAGCTTCAGAAAATCCTTTGGTGCATATCATATTGTAACTTAGCTTAGAACCATGAAAATTTGTGTCACACCATCAACAATGCTTGTTCCTTCTTTAACCACCCCCCACAGAGCTATTTTTAAGTACAAAAGGATTTGAAGGATGAACTGCAACACTATAGTATCAAACCCTGGTTATACCCTCAGCTCTGGCCACTATGACTGAGCCTGTCTGTCTCGCATCAACCATAAATGTGCCTGCAGTTGGTGTAAACTGGCCTCTTGTGATGTTCATTTGATGAAACCAAGCCATGAATAGATGATATATATATATATATATATATATATATATATATATATATATATATATATATATATATATATATATATATATATATATATATATATATATATATATATATATATATATATATATATATATATATATATATATATATATATATATATATATATATATACACATAAATATATATGTGTGTGTGTGTGTGTGTGTGTGTGTGTGGAGGTGCCCGTGGTGTAATGGTTATTGTCGTAGGAAATGAATACGGCGACACGAGTTCAAATCCTTGACGAGACTGATTGCATTTCACATAGCATTAATACCCTTGGGAAAGGTATGAATCCAATTATTCCCCCTCCAGCTATGGGTAAATAGTTGGGCAGACTGGGTTTTTCAGCCTTGGTGTGGTAGTTTCGAGGAGAAGGAAAACTCTGAATTTAAACCTTTTAAACTCCGCTTAAAAACTGACCTTGTGTCATATCCTGCCTGAGCAGGGGTTGGGTATATATATATATATATATATATATTTATATATATATATGGATTCCTCCTGGTGTAATAGTTAAAGAGCTGGACTGTTGTCCGAAAGTAAGTGCTTTGAACTCCAGTCATGAAATTGAATTCAGTTTCAGACTAATGTCTTTGAATGAACTCCTTTATCTCCACAGAGATGGGTTAATAGTAATCAATGTTTTTCTTCTACAATGATAGTTTTGGCATTAAATAACCCACAAAGGTTGATATACCATTAAACAAACCTAATGATATATATATATATATATATATATATATATATATATATATATATATATATATATATATCTAGTTTGATATTATCATGCAAATCAAATAAGCCAACTCAAAAAACTCAAATTTAAAATCATTCATTTCCACCCTCAGTAAAATTTTAAACTTATTTTTCTTGCATTTTTAATGGTTAGTTTTTGTGATATTTGAAATTTACAAAAATGGACGGACTGAAGTTAGTATAAAGATTAAACTAATATTAGCTTATGACCTTGGAAATCTTATAAAAACGATTTTTTCTTTTTGTCGATGATATATATTGAAACATAGGGAAACAAGGAGGATCTAACAACAGCTGAAAAACAGAAAATAACAAAGTTATTGAATGAGGAAATGTCCACTTTGGAAATATCAAAGGAGCTTTGCAGAGCTCAATGAATAATAAAGAAAGCTGTTGAAAATATAACTAAGTTGAGAACCTGAACAAAAAACGCTTCAAGAATTTGTTTCCTTGAGATGAACATAAACTAAACTTATAGTATAACATATACATAGTTACATGAAACCAACCACTTGTGACTTGTGCTCAGATCTTTGAAAATGCTTGCATTTAGGGAGTCAAGAAGAGAAGGTGGAGAATACTTTGTGAATTGGTGTCTGTAAAAAATCTATTTAGCAACCTTCTCTCACAAAAGTAAATATTTTAAAGCATCAAAATTGGGCCAAGAAATACATGAAAATTGACTTTTCTAAAGTGGTTTTCATATTTCTTGGCCCAATTTTGGGAAACAAATTCTTAAAGGATTTCTTGTTCTGGTCCTCAACTTGGTTATATTTTCAACAGACTACTTTATTATTCATTGAGCTCTGCAAAGCTCCTTTGATATTTCCAAAGTGGACATTTCCTCATTCAATAACTTTGTTATTTTCTGTTTTTCAGTTGTTGTTAGATTCTCCCTGTTTCCCTATGTTTCAACATACATCATTGACAAAAAGAAAATATCGTTTTCATAAGATTTCCAAGGTCATAAGCTAATATTAATTTAATGGGCGAAATGATGGATTTATCCTCTTCAAATGAGCCCGTGGGTAAAAGAAGGTGACAAGGAGGCGATAGTATAAGGATATGGATGGGAATTGTCAACCAAACTATTATTGGACCATTCAAAGTCGATAAAGGAGTTGAACTGAACACTGCTAACTATTGCAATGCTATGAAAAAGACTTTCTTTGCATGGTAAAAGCTGCAGTTTTAACAGTTTCAAAGTGAAGTTTGTTTTTATATACAACAATACTCCTTTATATGTGTCTAAACTTGTCGGTAAATTCTTTGGCCATGAAAGATTTGCAGGAGAGAATATAATGTGATGGCCTCCGTCAAATCCTGAACTGAATCCAATCAAAAACCTTTGGTCAATTGTGAAGATGAAATTATATGAAGGTGGCAAACAATATAGCAGCAAAGCAGACCTATTGAAAGCAATTAAAACTACTATCTTGAAAATTGAACCTGCTGAAGCAAAAAAATAAGAAAATCAATTGATAATAGATTTCTGGTTGTTATTGAGAAGAAGGGTCATTAAATCAAAATGTAAAGGATTCAAAAAATGTTTGTTATTTGTTTTATTTTAAGTGTTGATCAATTTTTGATGATTTTATTATTTTTTATTGGTGTAAAATATGATTATTTGAATTTGCCTAATAACTTTTGATGGCTGTTTTTTTAGAATGCATCAATTAGAATTACCTTCAATAAAACATTGATTCGACCTAAAATTTTTACTCAGGCTTTATTATCACATCTAAATTGATTGTTTGAAATTTGACAATTTTTTTCTAACCAAATTTGAATTATTGAAGTTTATGTGATTTGCTTAATAACTTCAGACAAAGTATATATATATATGTATATATGCAAAGTATATATATATATATATATATATATATATATATATATATATATATATATATATATATATATAAGCATGTTAGGTAGTTATGATTAATTTGAAACTCACTCCACCCAAAATGTATATCTTCCAAATGAAAAACTTATTAACCTGGTGCCATCATTACAGATATATAAAGGTCAGTTGAAGACAGAAAATAGTTTTCATTCAAGAAAGAAATATACTATGTCACCTTTGCATTTTGCTGCTTTTCTTATAACATATCACCTCCTTTAAAACTTTCTTAAAAAACTTGTTTTCCCACCAAAACTTTTCTCCTGACAATGGACTAAGGTTGAAACTAGTCGAGAACAATCAAGAAATGAATAATATCAAAGAAATATTCCTCTGTGTCTAATCATTTTTGATCATCATTAATATATTAATATATATATATATATATATATATATCTATATATATATATATATATATATCGCCATGTTGTTTTATATAATTTATTATATGACCATTTTGTAGCTAACATGAAAATGTAATTATTTTATCCTGAGTATTCTGATCCTCTTTCTGTAAAATATACTAAGTAGTAGATCTTTTTTCAATAATTAGTGTCAGTTAGAAATGAATGACCCGATGTTTGGTTCATTGATGTTCTCAAAATAAAGTAAGTAAAAGTAAAGTTGTTGATCATTTTCGAGGGTGACCTGAAGGCTCCCTTTTCGATAGCTACTACATCGAGGTGTAGTGGAGGGTGCTACTCCATTCCTGGATTGTTCCACTCTACCCTTGATCCGTACCTTATGAAGCTGAGTGTTAAACAAGGCAGCATCAAGTACCATTTTTTAAGTTTTTAGTATGACTCGACCTGGGATTAAACTTTGGTCTCCCAGGTGATTGACGAACATTCAACCCACTAGGCCAAAATAACCCATGATAAATGAGAGGATAATTTGCTGTTATTATAAGGTCACTGCTTTTAGCTTTGGGATATAAATAAAATCTGCTTTTGTAAACAAATAAGCTGACCAGGCCGTCATTTTTTAAAAAAATTTCAGACATGTACTTTTATATATACATATATACATAAATATATATATATATGAATACACACACACACACACACACACACACACACACACACACACACACACACACACACACACACACACACACATATTGCGTCCTGAGGCAGCAAGTCATTATTTAAGCATGTTCTGTTGATGACCACAGAGTATTTTCTTTTTAGGATCTTTAAACGAAGATGTTCAAGTCTTCTTATTCCTTTCTTTATGTCTGAGTTAAGGTCGTGATGAAAGTGCCCCATCCAAGCCCAGCCGCTTTTGACCATTTTTGCTGGTTGCTGTTTGTTGCTGTGAGTTTTTATATTTATTTTGAACGTTTATTTTTTTTTACATTTACCATACAACAACTACATTTTCTCATTGCCTTACATACCACCTTTAAGATGCCATAAAACAGCATCTAATGACAAAACATAACAAAGAAACTGACAAACTCAAATCCTCTGATATAAGAAAGGTCCTCATTTATTATACAAAAATCATGCATAAGAATAACAATAAAAATCACCAACAAATCGAAGCAATAAGCATAAAAAATTAAAAAAGACCTACTATAAATAAAATATCATTCAACACAGGTATCGCCATATTAAACATATTCAATAACTAACCCTTGCACCCCACCGAACAGAATGAGCCAACTATGTATTATAAGAAAATAAAAAAACAAAACAAAAAAAAAACAACATTCAAAATGAATATAAAAACTTACAGCAACAAATAATCAAACACACCCCCTGAGGACAACCAGCAAAATGGTCAAAAGCACTTGGGCTAGGATGGGGCACTTTCTTCACTACCTTAACTCAGACAGGAATAAAAAAAGAAAAAATACTCTGCAGTCTTCAACTGAATATACATACATATATATATATATATATATATATATATATATTTACTAACCTACTATCTACCAGCATTCACGGTTACCAGGAAAAAAGAAAAAAAAACCCTGCCAGGAACAAGAGATAAAAATATCTCGAATTACTGGGGAAAAAAGAAAAAATATCATAGGGCAAAATAAAAGAAAAGGCCAACTCCGTCACGCCAGTTGAAAAAAATCCAGAGATATGCAGTCAGTTGGTCAAAAGAAAAATAAAACCTACCGTAAAACGCTGCAATGCTACAATTACAAGACTGCTTAACACGAGTGGAGCCAATTACAAAATTAACTTAAATCGCGAGTCGGAATTCTCCTACTAAAGTTTCACCTCAACGGATCATCAGGGAGTCTCGCACTGACTGAAATGAAATGATAACAATTTTTTAGAAACACTATATATATATATATATATATATAGTGTTTCAGAAAAATCAATATCATTTCATTATCTAATAACTTGACCAATTCTCTTTCAAATGATGTGAAATTTTAACTTTTCAAATGTAGAAATGTGTGAATAGCAAAAAACAAAGATATTTAAATATTAAATAGAGGATTTTGTTTTGTTTCTTCCCATGCTGTAAAAATTTGAGATCATTTGAGCAAGAATTGGTTATTAGATTATGAAATTATATAAACTTTTTCTGAAATGTCTGGTACATCATAAATTATCTCTAATTATTTGAAAAACCTTTTGTATATATATAGGGTGGTGCTATAGTCACTTGAATATTTTTTTTAATTATGTTTATTTTGATTCTTGGAAATTACTTTGAACTAATTATGGAATACACTAACCCCCAAATGAAGTAGATTATGAATAAAATTTATATATTTTAGCAAATGCCAAGTGACTTTTGTATGACCATATATATATATATTGGACGATTTTTGTCTTGTATTCAGTGCCGTGTTTGTTTTTTTTATCAAAATTGTCATATAACAACAAAATAAACATGACCTCCGTTTGTAACTCTTCTGTGAACTTTGAAACCAAAAGAGACCAGCCAATCAAACTTCAAGAAATAAAAAAAAAGGATAAAATAGAATTTACATTCAGAATTTAAACTTTTTCTTGATGAATAAATTCAATTCCTTAAATTTGAGCAGAGTCCATGAGTAGATCATGAAAACTGAATTTCTTCTTAAATTTATTACAATCTTGTAAAAAAATCAGTATGAAGCCTTGGAAATAACAGTAGTGAGGATACATTTAGTATGCAGGGTTTTTTTTTCTTGTTGTTGATGATGACAGCTGAACATCCACTTAATTTAAAATTAACTTTTCTTAGATGAGTGAGCCATGTTAATTAGTCTGATATTATTTACTCAGATGATGATGATGATCATCAGAAGCAGCAGCATCATCATCAAAATACGCTATCACCATGGATTCTTTTGATTCTCTCTTGCTACTCGTCCCTATTGATCATTTCTTTTAGTAAATCCTCTGGACCAGTGCTTTACAAATGATCTGATCAGCATCATCATGTCGCACCATCAGCATGGATCTCCCTGACCCTCTCCCACCATCCTTCCCTATCGTCCATTGCTTCTGGTAGGTCTTCAAGGTTACATCCTGTACCGACACAGAGCTGTTGTATGTAGGTTTTAGCTGGTCATCTTGCTTTTGCTCGTCTATGTGAAGGGGTCCACAAGAATATATCACTTATGAGTTCGTCCCTACTTCTCCAGCAGTGTCCTGCACGTCTGGTTCGTCTAACTTGGATAGTTTTTGTGATGGGTGGTAAATGGCCGTACAGCTGTTGCTTTGTGGGGTGTTACCTCCAGGACTTGTTCACTATTGCTAGCAGCATTCTTGTGTAGTTGCCGTCAAGCTTTTTCACCATACAAGTAGTTATCATTTATGTAGTGCATCCATACAGCAGTATCGACATGACCACTGCTTGGAAAAAACTGTGTTTCATTTTATCAGTCAGGTCTGACTTTAATATGACCAATAGCCTATTGATAGTTGTCCATGCCTTTGCTAGTCATGCGTTGATGTCTGTCTCGGTTGATAAGACACCGCTTCCTAGGTAGGTGAACTTGTCTACTAGTTTCAGAGAGCTACTGTTTTGTGTGATGTATTATACCATACCAGCAGGATATTTTCTAAATGTGTCACTGACTACCACCATTTTGGGGCCATGTTAAAATTTGCTTTTAATTCAAGAAAATATTGTTGCAATATATGCAGTGACACGAAAAATATAGAAAATTAAAAACATAATGAATATGATTAAAGTTGACACATTCTTTTAAATAATTTTTTTCATTACACATTCTATATATTATGGTAATGTGAAACTAAGAAATTCAGCATGTACTAGCAATCGATGATTTGTGTATCAGCACTGTACACAGGCCACGAGATGGCACTCAGTATCCGCTCAGAGTTGATGAATTTAAGTTCTTGTTAGTCAGCCAACACTGGTGTGTCCATGTATAGTAGTCCATAAGATAACATTGCATATTGATTTGTTCTTACTTCTTCAACAATGGCCAGCATGTTTTTTTCCATCTTAATTAGATGGTTTTAGAGATGGAAGTACAACAAATGTTTTTGTGGTTTGTTCCTTTTAGGATTTGTTCAAGACAGCATGCATCCCAACTTCTATCAGATAAATGATCCCAACTAAATCAAAACAATTTGAAAAATATTTGCCAGCAATATTTTTCTATTAAGTGAATTTGAGGAGGTGCCCATGGTGTAATAGTTATCGTTGTAGGAAATGGACACGGCGACACAAGTTCAAATCCTGGACGAGACTGATTGCATTTCACATAGCACTAATACCCTCGGGAAAGGTATCAATCCAATTATTCTCTCCCTCCAGCTATGGGTACATAGTAGGACAGACTGGTTCTTCAGCCTTGGTAAGTCAACTAGTCTAGGAGAAGGAAAACTCAGAATTCAAACCTGTTAAACTCTGCTTAAAAATTGACCTTGTGTCATATCCTGCCCGAGCAGAGGGGTTGGGTAAATAGGATTAAGTGAATTTGGGATTGTGTGTTTGTATAATTCGTTTAGCACCAATGAGAGAAAAATTTGTTACAG
Source organism: Sepioteuthis lessoniana (assembly GCA_963585895.1). Classification (NCBI taxonomy): domain Eukaryota; kingdom Metazoa; phylum Mollusca; class Cephalopoda; order Myopsida; family Loliginidae; genus Sepioteuthis; species Sepioteuthis lessoniana. The sequence goes on along the minus strand of CAUZXS010005397.1, from coordinate 21,946 downwards.
TTTTTGATACATTGATCTTATGTTAAACTGAACTATAAATTTCAACTTGAAAAAAATTTTTTTTGAAATAGCATAGTCAAGGGAGTTAACTCTCAAATCAGAATAGCAGTTGCTTCCCTTAGATTTTTTTCTCGTTTCTATTTACATTAGCAACGAAGAAAGTTTATTGTTTTCTTGATTTTACACAAAAATCTGGAACAGTCACTGTCAGTGAGTAATTTGTTTATGTGAGGTATGTACTGTCTGTTATATTGATGTTCAAATAATTTAAATCAGTAATTTGACGAATTATTTACATTAGTAAACAACATTTTTTAAGTATGTAAATAAAATAAATACATGAATTATACTAATACATTTAGTGATTTAAATAACGACTTTTAAAGACCAATTTTTCATTTCAAAAACAGAGTCGCTCATTACACGAGATATTTTTGAAGGGTCGAAGCTCAGCTAGTTTCTCGACTTAAACTTGCCATAACTTCAATCCAAAGTGTCTGCGAATAAGCTATGCCTAAACATTGTCTTTTAGCAAAGAAATACATTTTTGATTTAAGATTGTTTACCATTAATAACAAACTCGAAATCGAGAGCCAAAATTGAACTTCGAACCGAGGCCTTTATATAATCAACGGTAGTAGATTCTTTTAATTCTGTTAATCATAACCGACAATAAGTCTTAAACTAGAGTAAATGTTTCTTGTTATCGGAACTGAACTTGCAACCTCCAATTGATTTCATTTAAGAAAACCCTGGATATGACACTAAGCCATCTGATCGTGAGACTTTAGTCCTGGAGCTTTGGGAAATGCGAGGTACCTCTTCATTGCCATTACTCTCGGGTTTACTTTAACCCCGGTGAGGTAGTACCTGATAGGGTTCGATCTATGACTCAAATAGAATCGCTTAACTATTTAACTTTGTGCAAACAAATCATTGATGTTAAATTGAATTGTTAATGTTAGATAGCAATACTTGAAGACATTTAAGTGTGTGCAAACGAATCATTATTATTAAACAGAATTATTCGTGTTAGATAGGAATGCTTGAAACCATTTAGATCTGTACAAACAAATTAGTTCAAACTTTAAAAAAATAAAATGACCTACAAACTATTCCCTTACAAATCATATGCATGTGAGTAAACAAATGACTGATGTTAAGTTGTTAGTGCTAGATAGCAATACTTGAAACCGTTCAGCTGTGTTCAAACAAATGATTAATATTAAATAGAATTATTAGAATATTAAATAGAATTATTAGTGTTAGATAGCTAGACTTGGAACAATTTAACTGTCGGCAAACAAATGAGATCTGGCTTGTTTAAAATTTTACCTACAATCAACAAAACATATATTAAGTATGTATTGATGGGATTTGAAATTAAATAACCTACAAGGGATGTTACGCCATGAAATCCTACAAACTATATATATATATATATATCTATATCTCTCTCTCTCTCTCTCTCTCTATATATATATATATATATATATATATCGAATAGTTAGTAGGTAATATTATTTTTAAAGGACCAAAATCTCATTTGTTTGTACACTGTTAAATGCTTTCAAGTATTGTTATTTATTGTTTACACGCACTTTTTTTTAGTTGGCGACTGTAGTCGAGGGTGACCAGAAGGCTCCCTTTTCAATAGCTACTACATTGAGATGTAGGGGAGGACGCTACTCCTTTCCCTGGATTTCTCCACTTTACTCTTGATACGTACCTTATATTGCTGAGTGTTATGAAAGGAGGTATCAAATATCATTTTTAATGTCTTTGGGATTGAACCCAGGTCTCACGGACCATTGGCAGACACTTTACCCATTAAATAATTCATTTTAATATCAGTCATTTGTCTGCACGCAGTTAAATGGTGACAATAAGATGTTGATCCAAGGAATAATTATATCAAAATAGACTTTCATTTCATAATTTACAAAATGTAAATAGGAAGCATATTTTAATTTCCAGTGCAGAATTTTTTTTTCTGAAAATTCAAAAAATTAAACGAAGTTACAAACTTTTAAAAATATTTCTAACAAATATTTTCTAAAAATGTTTTAGTTTCAATGCATTTTTCATTTTATGGTTAAGAACAGATTTTCGATTTTTCAAAAGTATCTTTAATGATTCAAATTCTCTGAGGACTTATCTTTATAAGAAATATAATTTTTTTTCCCTTGGTTTTCAAAGAGTGAAAGACAAAGAAAATAATTGTTGTGGTCTGAACAAGATCTTAAAACTACTTATAATTCGAGACGTCGTGGCTAACATACTGGACTGCAACATCATAGAGAGTGAGATCGACTCCAGTCGTACTATTTATTCACTTGCAAGTCTAATACCCTTATCCCCCCCCTACTATGTCTTAAATAATATCCCTGGCTTTGGCATTAAATAACCTGCAAAGGTTGATATGCTATTAAACAAAGAAATTAAACCTATAACTACTTGAAATTAATATCATTTTCATCGCCGAGCAAATCTCAGTGATTGTTATTGAAAAATTTATGCTAAAATGTCATGTTTTTTTCCTATAATTCGGTTACAAATAAACTTAGAGATTTAATATAATAGTTTTAAGTTTTATTGAATTTTGATTTTAAGAAATAAAAAATCTTTACGCCAAAAAAAACAACAAAAAAAAAAAAAAAAAAAGACAATTACATTTAAAAGCTTTAAAAATCATAGCCTTTTAATATTTTTCGGTGCTAAAATTAATCTTTATTGATTACAAAACAAAATTTTCAATTTCTTTTGAATGAGCAAGATCATAAACGTTTAATAAAAGAGTATTCTTCAGGAATTTCTAAAAGATTTTACAATTTTCACTAATAAATCAGCACGTTTTAAACTTAACGAATATGCGCTATTAATTTCATTATTAAAATTGATAAAATGAATGACAAAATTCAAAATTGATTTGTTGTCAGATGTTCGATTATTTTCTATAACCACCTATTTTTTTTTCTTCATAATTTAATATTCTATTCTTTCAATTGAAGATAAAATAGAAGAAAAATTCGATGATCTTAAATGCAAGGGAAGCAACTCATAAAATACAACACTGAGTAAGCTCCCCTGAAAAATCATATTTGACATTTAATAAATAAGCAAAGTTGTTGACCTTCGACGAGGGGGACCCGAAGCCTGCCTTTTCAATAGATAATACCCCAAGGTGTAAGGGAGGGTGCTTCTCCATTTCCTGGACTGTTCCGCTTTACCCCTAATCCCTACCTTATAATGCTGAGGGTTAAGCAAGGTGAAATCAAGTACCATTCTTTGAGTCTTTGCTATGACTCAACCTGGGATTGAACGCCGATCTCCCGGACCATTGGTAAACACACCACTCATTAGGCCAATTGCCATAGCACGGGGACAAATAAAACAATTATAAGGGTTATTAAGACACGGTTTCATCAGCTGCGTGTGTCATTGAGCGTCATCCAGAGATGGGAATGTTCACTTGACTATTGAATTAGTGCAATGGAAGTATGCTGCATAAAGGATAAATACTAAGGCACCGAGTTTTAGCTAATTATTATAAAAGGAGTTTTAGACTGTCTCTATGATAGTGTTTGTACAAAAGCGCGTGCACACACACACACACACACACACACACACACACACACACACACACACACACACACACACATAAAAGAATCAATAAATAAGTTTCCAGACTTTTTTCGTATGGGCACTTTTATTGATAGTACACACATGAAACTCTAGTCCCCTTCGAAGTAATCTTCTCCGGCTGCAATGCGCTTGTTGTATCATTCCAACAACTTATGGAAGGCTCCATAGAAGTCTTCTTGTGTGAGTGTGTCCATAACCTTTGTCACAGCCTCTTTCATCTTCTCAATTGTCTCATAACGACAGCCTCTGAGCTTAGGGAATAACCAAAAGTCACAGGGAGCAAGGTCTGGACTATAGGAAGGCTGAGGAACTGTGTTGATGCCCATCTTGCTCAAATAGTCTGTGACAAAGATGGAGTTGTGGACTGGTGCATTGTCCTGGTGGAAATGCCACTGACCCGATTTGAAGAGTGCTTGCCTCTTCCAACAGAATCACTTCCTGAACTCCCTTAAAACCTCAACATAGTAACCCTAAGCCTAACTCTAACCCTTTGGCCAATCAACTCTGGGGTATTGACTTCCTAACTCCTCCCACACTTCTCATCATCCCTCACAGACTTCCTGCTTTGATTGAATCTCTTATGCCACTCAAAAACTGATGCTCCATTCATGCAAGATGGTTCAAAAGCAGTCTGAAGCATTCCATACGTTTCTGTGGCATTTTTTCCAAGTTTAAAACAGAATTTTATTGCATATTGTTCTTCTAAAGTGTCTTCACGTCCAGATTGCATTTTTGAACTTCACCAGCTGTGACAATCAGGCTTTAGTAGGGTGTATTTCAATTCCTGCTGTATCTGTTCATTTGAACCTGAAATCGTAAAATTGGTCTGTCATCTCATAAGATGTATAGCAATAACATTACTGAATTTTCAAGAGTCTATGACAATTTTAAATGCCTGTACAAAAAAGTCTGGAAACTTATTGAAGGAACCACATATATGTTACAAGTGACTGCTCAAAATGTATAAGAAAAAAATAAAATTTATTAATCAGAGCCAAATCAAATTGTAAAAGATGAAAATGGTCATAATGTTGAATTCTGTTTGTTGCTTAAAGTTTCATGTATATTGTACAGAACGATCATCAGATGAATATGCATGTGTGCATGTATATGTGTGTGTATGCTTGTTTATAATTTCCTTTAAAATAAAAGCAATCACCGGTTATTTTAAGGCAAAAACTAAAAGGCCAGTTGAAAAATTATAATTACAGTGTATTATTTTATTTTCTAATGTTACAGTAGTAAATAAAACGATGTTCAATATAAAAATATTGAAAAACAATAATAATATTAATAATGATTATGGGAATTGAAGATCAGAGGAAGAATCAAGACCAGACAAACTACAGCATTGTTAAGATTGACTAGAATACTCAGTAGAATCCCAGAGACTTGTTAAATATGTGTGAAAAACATGCAAATGCCTTGAAAAACAAGTATACCCAAATGATTAACTAAGGTGAAAACTGCCCTGATCCAGAAAAACCTCCAAAAAAGAACCATCCCCTATTAACGTGTCTACCTATGATGTGGAAAATTCTAAGTGTACAAATTAAACAAGATATCTATCTCTCGTATATACACTCGGACTATTTCCAGAAGAACAAAAAGCATACCACAGGGAAACAAGAGGTGACGTATTGTACATTGATTAGTGCATCCTCAAGGAAACTAATACGAGGCGAGAAAATGTAGCTATGGCATGGATTAACCTATGATCTAGTCCTACAACTTGGATAATAGGTTATCTGAAAATGTCAAAAATATCTGACAAAGTCATAAACTTCATCACGGAAGCCATGTAAAAACTGGAAAAGGGGAATTGACATTAGCAGAAGTAACTTCGTGGAATGGTTCCAAAAGGTTTGTTCAAAGGAGCAGAATGATTGGAAATCAGAGGAAGAATTACGACCACCCAGACAACAGCATACTGGGAAGAGTCCTGGAGATCTAAAAAGACTTGCTTTCACCCTAGACTCCAGCAAAGGACCACCAGTTGATGCTATTATGAAAAACTCACAATGAGGGTGAAAAAATAATACAAAGAAAAAAAAAACTTGCGCTGTAGTGGATTTTGCTGTTCAAGTGAAGCACAGAATGAAAATAAAAGAAAGCAAAAAGATTAAGAAATACTTGGACCTTGCCTGTGAACAAAAAAAAAAAAGCAGTAAAACATGAGGGTGATGATGATACCAATTCTAGTTGGAGAAAGGATTGGAGGAATTGGAAATTAGTGCAAGAATTGAGATCCTCCAGACTACAGGACGATTGAGATCAGCTAGAATTCTTAGAAACCTAAGCAGACTCCAGTGGAAGACCTCCAGCTAAGGCTGGTATGAAAAACTTGTAAAGAAATAAAGAACAATTCTTGATTCATGACTTTAAGTCTCACAATTTCCTGTTTACCAATGATTGATCAAGAAATTATAAAACTTAAAAATGTGGGTCGGGTAATTTTTATAACTTTATAATATCAAACACACACACACACACACACACACACATATATATATATATATATATATATATATATATATATATATATATATATATATATATATATACCATATAAAAGAAAAACGCTTAAAAATTACTCATTTTTTGTCTGCAGAAATAAATATTATTTTGATAAAAATTTTTCAATATTTCTTTGTCTGAAGATGCAGATCTTATATTCTTTTAAAAGTATAGGGTCTGCTGAAATAAATATTATTTTTAAACAAAGAATATGAATAATTTTTAAAGGGTTTTCTTTTATATGGAATTATTTGCTCTGTAATTTATTTTATTATCATTTTATATTGAGCTGTTTTTTTGATTTTGAATTACATGGATATTGAAAATAGAAAATCTGAAAATAAAATCATTGGATAATATATATATATATATATATATATATATATATATATATATATAATGGCAAGGCTCAAGTTATGGAGATCTATGTAGTATGGAGGAGGATCCCTTCATTTCCATTACTCCTAGGTCTACCTTGACCTGGAGTTGTACCCTCCATTACTCTCCAGTCTACTATTATTGCGTGTGCACACACAATATAAAAGTTATATATATATATATATATATATATATATATATATATATATATATATATATATATATATAACTTCCATCTACTTTTCTTTTTACTGTTTCTCCTTGGTTGGTCCATATCTATGCATGTAGATCTTTTTATATTAATTCATGAGTATATCAATGTATATATATATATATATATATATATGTATATATATATATATATATATATATATGAATGATTGATTTATTTTTTGTGTCATATTTGCCCATCTCGGGAGGTTTGAGAATTGCATTCATTGTTCATTCATATCCGATCAAATAGGAATACATTTAAAATAGATCTATTTGAGCCATAGATGGGACCCAAACAGATACTTTCACTCAGGGTTAGAGTGGACCTGGGAGTAATGGCATTGAAGGGCTTTTTTATGTTAGAGTTTTACACTCAAATAAACTTTGATTCTTACATGTTGATGATGTAGCAAATGTTAAAGTCTGTGTAATCTGTTTACAGTAATATCAAATATTTTGTTATTCAATATATTTAGTAAGTTGGTTCCCTGGATGAATGTTATTTTATTCATAGTATATATTCACCAAAGCACGGTGTGATTAAAGATTAATTTTTAAGTGGAGTTTAACAGATTCGAATTGGTAATCAGCTGGGGCTGTAGAATATACCTCTGTAGAGAGGTAGTAACTCCCCCCACCAATGAATGTCCTCAATATGTCACTAAACAATCTGAGGTTCCAGTAATGCTGGAGCTTTGAGGAAAGCGGAGTACCCCTTCATTGTCATTGCTCCCAGATCCACTCTGGCCTGTAGTGGTAACACCTAATAGGGTCCTTCCTATCAATGAGTCAAATAGAACTATTTGACATCTAAATTGAGTGCAAACAAATGACATGCTAAAATGAATTGTAAGAAATAGAACTGTTTTGACATTTAAACTACATACTTATGCTAAACTGAATTGTTTAAAATGGAATTGTTTGTGCATGCTAAAATGTTTGAATAAACTGACTAGCTTGAAATAGAAATGTTTTTAACAATTAAACTGTGTACTTATGCTAAACTGAATTGTTTGAAATAGAATTGTTTATTTGTATAAAAATGGACTTGCATTAGATAACCTACAAAGGTTGATATGCCATAAAACTCAAACAGATTTGAATTCAGTTAGCAAATCAAAGCTAAAGAACCTAGTCTGCTCTACTATTTACTCATAGCTGAAGAAAGAATAGTTGGAGGCATTTCTTTCTCAAGTGTATAAGCGTGAAGTGAAATACAAACAGTCCCGTCCAGTGCTTGAACTCAGATCACCTTGTCCACTTCCTGCAATGATAACTGTTACTCTACAAATGTCTCCATATTTTATCTATTGTTGGTCTTTTTGTTTTAATCCCTTTCTGGAGTATATATTTTGGAATATCTCTGGATTATTAAGTATTCTTATATAAAACTGAACCAAATTTAAGAAATCTTGTGAGATGACAGCAAAAACCATCAAAGCTTTCTTAGAAATGAATCTTATTGGTCATTTTTTTTTTAAATGCTTAACACACACACACACACACACACACACACACACACATACACACACACACACACACACACACACATACATTAGGATAAGCTTAATTTGTAATCTACAATATCTTTCATAAATTTAACTGCCACTTACTTTACCAAATATTTATCTATTTGTTTGTCAGTCTAATTCCAATCAGTTACTATCTATCTATCTATCTGTTCCGATTGGTTTCTGTCTATCTATCTATCTGTTTGACTCAGTCTGTTCACTATCTACACTACTAGTCAAAAGTATTTGGCCACTATCTGAAACTTTTATTTCTCATCCTAAAAGTGTTTTTTTTTTTTTTTAATAAAACAAGTTAAACACCACAATGATTTTCTTTACCATACAAAAATACAAGTTTTCTTGAGTCACATTAAATACAAATTAAACAAAAAAAAAGAAACAGAAAAATAACTTCTTTAACTTTTCATTAATCAAAGTGACCCCACTTTAGTTGCTGTCATTGCTTCACAGATTCTCATCATTCTTTCCACCAAAGACTGGAGGTAATCTGAAAATAGTACTTCCCAGCTTTCCTTCAAGAATTGCCAGAGGTGAGCCACACTTGTGGGTTATTTAGCTCTGACTTTTGGTTAAAGAACGTGCTGTTCTTCTTTGCTTTTAATGTAACTCTGGCAGGGTTTACTAATATGTTTTGGGTCATTATCTTGCATGAGTACAGATCCTTGACACCCAAGCCACTTTCCAGATGGGAATGCGTGATGCTGCAGTATATTGTGATAGCCAGTTTGTTTCAATTTGCCCTTCACCAGGTGCAAATCCCTGATTTTGGAATTAGCAAAAGCCCCTCACACCATAACAGAGCTTCCTCCATGCTTTACAGTTGATATGATACAAGGGGTTGAAGCTCTTTCACCAACTCTTCGCCACACATAAACCCTCCTATTTGACCCAAAGATTTTAAACTTTGATTTGTCAGTCCAAAGGACTAAATTCCACTTCTCTATTGTCAATTCTTTGTGCATGTTGGCCCACTGGAACCTTTTGACATTATATTTCCTTTCTTAACAGTGGTTGCTTGACAGCTATTCTGCTATATAGGCCAGCTTCACAGAGCCTTCTTCTAACAGTGGACATTGACACTTTTTCACAACATTGGTTTAGTTGTGCATTGATGTTTGGAGCAATCGGGCTTCTGTTATACAAGCTGGTGATTTTGGTGAAATTGTCCTCTGTTCTTGTAATTGCTTTTGGTCTACCAACCCCACTTTTGGTTTTGTTTTGTCCTGTTTTTTGATGTCTCCTAAGAGTATAATCCCCTGTAGTCCTGGGAATTTTTATTTTCAGTACAAAAGAAGAAAAATAACCTTCAAATCAATTTTCAAAAGATATCTGGCTATACTAAGGTTAAAGTTACTAAGGAAGTCTTGTATTTAGTATGAAAAATAAAAAGCATTGTAGTGTTTAACTTGTTTCATTAAAAATAACACTTTTAGGATGAGAAGTATAAAATTTTTTAGGGTAGTCAAATACTTTTGACTGGTAATCTATCTATCTATCTATCTATCTTTTTGCATGTTAGTCTGTCTGTCTGTCTGCCTCACTCAGTTTCCATCTATCTATCTATCCAAGTCATTCCAGTCTTGCATGTACTTATTCATTCACCCAAATAAATGTGTATTTGCGTGTGTGTGTGTGTATGTGTGTGGGGGTGGTGTGTATGTATGTGTTTATGTGTGTGCGAGTGTGTGCGTGTTAATCTTTAAAAACTGCTTATCTGACCTTCTTAATACCATACTTGTCTTATTCAATCAAATAAAAATCAGAAGTCCAACATCAAAGTAGTTTTCCTCTCGAAAGAGAAAGTTGAATAAAAGTGTCAAAAAAATAATTTTCTGATATATTCAGTAATGAGAGAAGATAAAAAAAAAGATCTATTTTTATAAAGCTTATCCGCCATATTGAATGATTGGTTTTACTTCTTTTCATGATTTGTGCAGCAAGAAAAAACAACTTGAGATTTGCAATTCTTCAATTGAGATCATCTACAAAAGTATTTGATGAATAAAAGTGTTAGTTCTCTAATTGACAAGAAAATGACAACAATAAATCTTGAGAATGGAGCTTGATTGTTTGAAATATCGATTTTGAGGTAAATAGAATTATTGATCTCTTGGAGATGTCTGAGAAGATTTTGTAGAATCAACAAACAAAATAAGGAAACTAAATATTGTGTACAAATACAATAACACACACACACACACACACACACACACACACACACACACACACACACACTTATATATATATATATATATATATATGTACAGAGGGTGATGGGTAACTTGTTACCATTTTAAATCAATTTCACCCATGTGCTTTATTTGTTTCAGGTTTTGTCTACTGTACATCAAGCAAAGGGCATTTAGGCACCACTATCTGTAAAGAAAGCATGACGAAATTCCCTCTTCCAGAAATTTGGAAACATCATATTGTACTGCTTGGCATTCATGTTGGAAACGCCCATACGAAGATTTTACAGTGTCAATCTGAGGACATTCATATCGAGGAAAACTAAACACCTTGTGCTCATCAAGGTGTTTGGGGTGGTCACTAGCAATGGTGACGTTATGCCTCCATTCGTCTTCCCATATGGCCTCAGATACAACATGGAGGCCTACATCAAGTGCCTGGAGAAGGTAGTGTTGGCCTGGGTCGAGAGGTTAGAAGAACCAAACCAACGTTTACCAACGGAACTATGTGTCATGCCAAACAAGCACAAGAATGCAGTCTTGGCTGCCAGAAAATTTCCGCGACCACATTACCCTTAACATCTTCTCAGGGGTTAGGTTCATCACCTGGCGTCTGAGGCACCCCTGTGACTGGATCCACCTAAAAACGGCCTTGTGCCACACTCGTAGGCTGGTGGGGCGGATGACAAATACAGACGGTTCGCCCGTAGGTCCACTGGTTCGCCAGTGGGTCCCTGTTCAACAAAGCAGACTTGAGGCCGTAAGGCCTCCGACTTCGGCTAGGCCACCTTCGGGTGGGCAAGTTGTAACATTGACCCCCCCCTGTATAGCACTGGATCTTGCTGTCCAGTTTAAGATATAATCGGTAACACGTGCCTGAACCCAGATTTGGGTCCCTCACTAGTTAGGCTCATCAGGCCCATATTGCACGAAGTGGGCCGATGACTAGTATAGTCCAGCAGGGCTCGAGCCTCGGTTCGTGCCCGACCTTCCCCTCCCCTAAATCCCCACTATAATCGACCCTCGGGTCATTGACTTTGTGTCAAGTCCTGTCTGGTGCGAGGCATTGACAAATATTTGTTTCGGTTCGTCGGTCAAGCCCGCTTGTCATGCGAACTGGGGATTTATGTCGGATGGCTGAGACTGACACTACTTGGCTTCAGGAGGCCCTCTACCCAGGCTTTCTCCTGCTTTGACAGGACCAAATTTATTGCTTGATGCCTGAGGCGCCCCAGTTGGGAAATGCCGACGGAGCCAAGAATTTTTTTGCGCTGGCTGCGCACATTAAAACGGCCTTGTGCCATATTTCAACATAAATGGGATGTTAAATACATTGAAGCAGGCTTTTGTATCGACAAGTGCTTAGCTAAGACACGACATCGTTATTCATATTTCCTTTTTCTTTAGCCAAAATGTTATCCCCTCTTTTAGACACGATCAGCAATTCGCACATCAAGATCTCCGGTGATTTATTTAACAAAATGAATGATTTAAACATAACAAACAAATCTCTTGCTTATCTCGACATGAAATCATTATACACCATTATTCCTGATAAAAATGTATCAAACGTTTAGAAATCCACCCCAAGAAAAAACATTACATTACCTTCACCTATTCACAAAATAACTAAAATTTGCACAATGTACAAAACATTGCTTTTTTTCGATATAATGGTATTTTTTTATGAATATAAATCTGGTGTACGATGGGTTTGCCTCTTTGTGGGGTCCATGAATGCTTTTCTATTGAATTTCTAGAATCTTAGTTCCTTTGAATTTAATATACCCAAAGATTCTGACAATTTCCATTATATAGATGTTATATTACTCATCTATCCCCTTAAAAATTACAAATAGAGTAAGATATATTAAATCTACCATACATTTTCCTTATGAACTAGAAAATAACAATATCTTCTCTTTTTGGAACATTTTACTTATAAAAGATAACAATTAACTAGAATTTAAATTTCATCAAAAATCCACATACAAAAATGACTATGTACATTTTCACTTTTCATCATACCGTTAAAATAAAGAGGTAATAATCATAGGTTTTGCTTTTGATCCTTTTGGATTTGCACACTTAAATGATAAATTTGACTCTATTGAAAATTCTTTCTCGCATCTTCAATATTTTAAGTCTTTTGTACACTCTGAAATAAAAGCTCTCAAAATTCACAAACGCAAATGTTCTCCAGAAAGTGAAAAAAAAAGGTCATCGAAAAAAACTTGGAATTAAAACTGTAGCTAACTCTTCAAAGGCAATTGGGAATTTAATAGATAATAAAAAAACAATTTCTACATCGACTTCAGAGCAGGGGGTTTATGAAAGTCTGGATTGAAAAACAAACTAGTCAAACATAATTTAGAAACAAATCACAACCTGGATTTTAAATATTCCAAGATGTTTGTTGATATATATATATAAAAAAAACACCGAAAAATCATCGAATCCAGTGTCATTTTAAACTACAATACTATCAAACAAAGACTATTATCTTATTTAAAATAATTAAGCTTGATCGTTTATGCATATTTAGATAAATAGATTGATGAATAAATTAAACAGACAGAAAGAGAAAGAAGACTAACATTAATATAGACGAACAGATATGTGTAGGAGGTGATATTGTGTTTTGATATTTAATTTCCATTTTGTTGTGGTATATTTAATTTGTTTTTATATGTGGTTGCGTGTTCTCACAAATCGGAAGGTCGCCATTTATAGCGATGGGGATAACATTATTATTATTATTATCATTGGGTTTTTAGGTTTAAGGTTTAAGTTGGTTTTACGTTGGTTGCGTTGGTATTTCGTTGGTTGCATTGGTATTTCGTTGGTAGCGTTGGTTTTTTGTTGGTTGTTATCCCCTCGCTAAATGTTGATGGAAAATAAAGGTGGTGGAGAAGAACGAAGACGTCGTTAGGTTTTAAAGGAAGGTTTTAATAGCAGCATGAAGTAAAGGGTTTTACGCTGGTATGCTGCGAGACTAGTAGTAAGGAAAGGAGGTAGGAAGTTGTTAGAGTGTATCATCTAATTTGTTTTTAACTAGAATCCCTTGGTCTAGAAGAATAGATCCAAGGCGTCCACGAACTAGATGGCTCTCCTCATAATGGTTGATGCGGCTACTGTTATTCAGGAACAGACGAATAGACGTCCGTTCCCTTTGAGGATTTCTGAGCGAGGGAGAGAGATTCGCAGGCTTTCTTAAATTTTTAGTGCTGCTAGGAAATATGGTTCGGGTTGAAGAGGACAGGTCATCCTGATTGGGTGAAAATGTTCGGCGACTCTAACGGTTAAATTAAATTACACGCCAAACAAAAATTCAAGTTTCTTTCTGCTATATATGTTATGGAAGGTTTAAGATAGGTAGATATGAACTAAATAATATATATATCATGAGTCAGAAATATTTGGCCACCTTCAAAAATTTTTATTTCTCATGCTAAAAGTTTTTGTTTCATGAAATGAATTAAGCAGCACAATGTTTTTATTTTTTTATACTAAATATAAGTCTTACTCAGTAACTTTGGCTTTAGTATAGCCGGATATCTTTGGAACGCTGATTACATCGCAAAAATTTGAAACAGAACACGACTAACAGAAACAGAATGTTTTAAAACTTTTTAAAAATATTTTTTGTGTCATTAAATAACCCACACGTTCTGATAAAGATGAAAAAACGAAATGTTTAATTTTGTCAAATAATTTAATAAACAAAATTATTTTCTGAAAACCTTGTGTTTTTTTAAAAATCTCCGTACGTTTTCATATAGCTTTAAACTAACATTAATCGTTTTGTATCAATGCATGTGTGTATGTTACTTTACTACAAATAGGAACATAATATATACATACGAGGATCATTGAATAAGTTTCCAGACTTTTTTCGTATGGGTACTTTTATTGATAGTACACACATGAAATTCTTGTCCCCTTCGAAGTAATCTCCTCCGGCTACAATGCACTTGTTGTACCGTTCCCACAACTTCTGGAAGGCCCCATGGAAGTCCTCTTGTATGAGCGTGTCAATGACCTTCGTCACAGCCTCTTTCATCTCCTCAATTGTCTCATAACGACAGCCTCTGAGCTTAGGGAATAACCAAAAGTCACTGGGAGCAAAGTCTGGTCTATAGGGAGGCTGAGGAACTGTCTTGATGCTCATCTTGGTCAAATAGTCTGTGACAAGCATGGTGGATTGCCCTGGTGGAAATGCCACTGACCCGATTTGAAGAGCGTTGGCCTCTTCCTGAACTCACTTAAAACCTCAACATAGTAACCCTAACCCCAACCCCAACCCTAGACAGGTGGCTCTACTAAGGTTAAAGAACCCAGTCTGCTCTTCTATTTACTCATATCTGGAGGGAGAATAGTTTTATACATACCTTTCCCAAGGGTATTAGCTCCACGTGAAATGCAGACAGAATCTTTCAGGACTGGAATTTGGGTCGCTCTGTCCATTTCCAACGACAATAACCATTACACCATGAGCGCTTATATATATATATATATATATATATATATATCTGCAGTCCGATATAAATTCACCTGAGGATCGTATATGTGAAACTCAGGGTCATATATTGTTATACTGTTTTATTTTATTTTATTTTATAGTGGAAAAATTGTGATCCTGCCCTGCATTTTTGTGCATTGAGCTTAATATTTTACCGATTTAGAATGTTTTTTTTTATTACAAAATTCAATTTTGATAATATTTCAAAATTTTATCATACAGCATGTGAGAACGCGTACGATACCCTATCCTCATCAGCTACCAGTCAGAAATGATGCCACAGTTTCTGTAGCTTAGGTGGTACAAGTGCCGCCAGGTGTTTTTGCCACCTGACAAGGTATGAAGACAAACTGAGCGAAAGTCCCTCTTTGTAGCTTAAGTTCATAATGATGTTAAATGTGTTTGCTTTCAGATATGTTCTTAAAAACTGTTTTTAACGATTATTCATATAACATGCACATTTCACTTGCGTACGTTATGTCGTATTGTATTTTCGTCGATTTGGTCGTTTTTCCTTTTGTTCTTTTCCATTACTGGGCCAAACCACCTCAAAAAATCGTCGTATATAATTTTACAAAAAACAAAACAAAACAAAAAACAAAAAAGCAAACGATCTGTTGTCTAATGAAAATTTTTTGTCAATACCTACACACACTCACACTCACACATATATATGCACTCAATGCACAAACACACAGAGACGCATTCACACACATATGTATACACAAACAATGCATATACAGGCTCATACACACACACACACACACACACACAAACATCTGCATACACAACACTCACAGACATACTGATACATTTACATTAAACAAGGATAATACACACACAGAGAAGTATGCTCAGTGGAAGCACATACACATATGCATTCACATTGCACACACCTGCACACGGACACATACACAAAGTTCGCAATAAAATACAGATTCACGCATTAAAAATCTAGTTCTCTTCTTTCAATAAAAACACTTTTATTTCTTTGAAGATTATTCTTCTATCAAATAGGGTTCAATATCAATGATATATGATGGTTAGAGTGTTTGACAATGGCCCGAGAGACCTGGCTTCAATCCCAAGTCGAGTCATACCAAAGACTCAAAAATGGTACTTGATGCCTCCTTGCTTAACACTCAACAATATAAAGCAGGGATCAAGAGTAAAGTGGAGCAATCCAGGGAAAGGAGTTGCGTCCTCCCCTACACATCGGTGTAGTAGCTATCGAAAAGCATGCCTTCGGGTCACCTTCGACTTAGTTCGCCAACTTTACTTTACTTTATATATATATATATATATGTGTGTGTGTGTGTGTGTGTGTGTGTGTGATTAATATAATTAATAGATAATTATATACCAAATGTTTTTCTGTTTCAGATGAATAAAAGATAAAGAAAGATTTCATACCAAATACTTCATAATGTTTTTAACGAGCAAAGGAAACAACAAAGGTGAGAACTTTAAAGCAATATTTTTCAATAATCTTCAAATTTATCCACATTTAATATTTGATCTATTGAAAGCAATGTCAACATATGCAGAGTTAAAGCATGGACTGCTAATGACAAGTTATAAAACGGGATCTCTTCCAAGCTTTAGCCATATCAGTACTACTGTGCAGCTACACAAATTGGACTCTAAAGAAACATTATGAGAAAAAGCTAGATGGGAACTACACAAGGATTCTGTGTACTCTTTTGAACAAATCATGGAATCAACCCCCTACAAAACAGCAGTTGTATAGCGACTTACCTATGCGGACACTGGGTGCTGTCTTGAAGACTTATAAAGGGCAATGGTCGATAGACACAAGAGAGATTCAAAGGAATTCGTGTTGTCTGTATGCCTTAATGATGATGATGATGATCTTCAATTAATAATTTAAAAATTTATCATCTAAGAAAGCTATCCTTATGAATAAGAGTAAAAAACAAAGAAATACAACACATGCATATATACTCTCATGTATACACACACACACACACACAAACACACACACACACACTCACATATATATACATACATACACGCACATATACATCCACACAGACTCATATATATATATGCATACACATATGCATAGTAGCCCAGTCGATTAGGACTGTAGAATACACTGACTATATCTCTGCAAAGAGGTAAGATCCAACCCCTCAACGAGTGTCCAGGATATGACACTAAACTGCATCTGATGGTGAAGCTCCAGTTCTTGAGTTTTTGGGAATATGAAGTACCTCTTCATTGCTATTACTCCCAGGTCCACTCTGACCCAGAGTGGCAGTGTCGGTTAGGGTCACATCTTTGGGTCAAATTGAACTGTTAAATCATTTACAGTGCTAGAAACTACTTAACTGTGAGCAAGCAAATGATTAATACTAGAATGAACTATGAGTATAAGGTAGCAATTCTTGCGACAATTTGACTGTGCGCAAATTGAACTATTAGTGTAAACAATACTTGAATACATTTAATTGTATGCAAACAATAAATAGCAATACTTGAAACTGTATGCAAACAAATGAGCTTAAGCTCATTTAAAAATTCTTACCAACATATTATTCGTTTAAAAATTATATATATATATATATATATATATAAAGATAGTTGTTGTAGATCCAAAGAAAGAGTAAAGATATATTTCAAAATAAGAAGGTCCACGAAGAGATTTGTATTTTTTGAGTTTATTTATTTTGTTCTTACATACGTGTTATATTTATGTATATTTCCAACTTGATGCTTTCGTCAGAGAACATATGTGGCACAAGGCCTTGTTACTGGGGTACTCAATGAGACTTGAACGCACGCTTGTTTCCAAAATGTATATGGGGTCTTTCTTAAGTGGAATTCAGGCATATTTATTTTTCGAATTCCTTGAATCAAACCAAATTCAAAATAAATTCCCCCATTTACACCTTATATTTCAGTTATATCGATGACATCGTATTAATCTATCCTCATAAAGAAAAAAATATCAAAAATAAATGAGAAACTAAACAAAATAGCAAAAAAAATCCAATTCACATATGAAGATGAAAATTCTACCCTACCTAGACATTTTACTTCGCCGTAATAACAACGAAATAAAATTCAGTGTTCACCGCAAATCTACAAACAAGAATGACCTAATATATATATATATATATATATATATATATATATATATATATATATATGTATATATAACGATTTGGCGTTAAATAACCGACCTGGGTTGATATGCCATAAAACATTACCAAGTCACCCAACCAACCAACCAACCCATATATACATTCACGCATACATACACTCATACATAGATACCCATCTATATACCCACATATATACACTCATATATACATAAATGCACACACGCAGACACCAGTAAATACATGCTTACATACACATAAATTCATCCACAAATTAATATCGACATATACATATTACTTGGCAAATCTCGGAGTATCTTATCAAAGAAAATCCCCGCTAAAATGTTCTGAATTTTCTACTAATTTGGTTATAAAAAGACACAGGGATTTAATGTTAATTATTTAATAACAGATAATCCATCAATCTATGGTTTGCATTGTAACAGAATCACGGGATAATACTGATACTTCTATTTAGGAAGGTTTTCATTGTTATATCAAGAATTTTGATATTTAAAAATCATATCCAGTTTGAATACAGACAATACAAAATGATAATCCAATTGCAAATTAACTAGCATATTCCCTAAGAGCATTTTAAAACTACTGCCTTAATAAACATCTCATTACATATATATATATATATATAGTGCAAAAGTCTTCGGCCACTTCAAACTATCATATATTTCTACTAATTGCCAACTTATAAGTCGATATTTTGCATTGCGTTTTTACAAAGGAAACATTGGCCATCTTGTTCATTTCTTCGAAAATTATTGCCATGATTTTAGATGGTAGGATTTTCAATATATCTCAGAAAAAATTTGGTGCCGTTGCGGGAAAATATTTGCGTATTAACAGTGGAACATTTTTCTGCTTTAAAACATTGTATCTTGATTGGTTTATCTGAAGTGGCCAAAAAGTTTTACACAGCCATTTTTGTGGGAGTGATCTCGCATCTTCCCCTTTCATTCAGGACCATTATTACAAAATATGGTGGTTAGACATGACCCCAAGAGTGCCGATGTTTTATCTGTGAAAAAACGCAATGCAAAATATTCACTTTTAAGTTGGTAATTAATAGGAATTTATAATAGTTTAGTGGTCGAAGATTTTTGCACGGTACTGTATAATATATATATATATATATATATATATATATATATATATATATATATATATGTGTGTGTGTGTGTGTGTGTGTGTGTGTAAAGCATATTTCTTTGATGAAAATCTCATTATATTCATATATATATATATTTATATGTGTGTGTGTGTGTGTGTGTGTATATATATAGATATATAACATTGTATATATGAATATATAAAGAAAGATTGACAACAAGGTAATCCAAGCAGAAGGAGAGATTTATTTTGAAACAAAGTCGACACTATAGTGTTTCGCTTCTAGTGAACCATCATCAGGACTATGAGGGATGATATTAGTGATGTTAAATCAACGATGGATGTTTAAAAGGGCAAAATATGAAAACCTAGGGAAAATTTATATAACAAGAAAAAGTTGACCGTTTAATTTGTAAATCAGCGTTTGTGGTTTTAAATTATGTAATTTGACTTATTAGAAATATTGTGTAGAATTTATGTTCCGTTTGTTTATCGAGAAAGTTTTCGAATCTAAAGGAGAAAGAAAAAGAAAGAGAAAAAGAAAAGAGAAAGCCTGAAACTATGATATATGTGGGATATATTAACTAAAGATGTAGTTATTTAAAATGGAATTGCTCAAGTAAGGAGAAATACTATAAAAGCCAGGACGAGTATTTAGGGAATTACGGAGGGAAATAATAGCGGCTTCGAAAATTCGTCTTAGTCTTTTATTATGAATGTAAATGAGCATCTTTGCGGAATTGAAATCGAGATTGTTATTAGATTGAGAAATGTGTTGAAATAGTTCATTGTTTAAGTTACCAGTTCTCGTGTCTCTTTTGTGTTCTTTCAAGCGAACGTGAAAGTTCCGAGATGTTTCACCAATATATTTTAGTTTACTATTCTTTCAAAGGATACAATAAATACCGGCGTCTGAAAATATGTTTCATTGAGGGTTTGAGTGTACTAATTTGCGGATCGTTTTAGAGGGTAAAAAGGTAGTTTTGATATTGAGTTTATTTAAGTTGTTTATTATGCTGTGAGAGGAAGAATTGTTTGGCAAAATTATGTGTCTATGGGGCAAACTAGTTTTATAAGATTGTGAGTGGGCATTAGTTCGAGGTTGATTCTTATTGTGGATTTTGAGGGCTTTAGATTTAGCAAAGTGTATAAAAGATTTGGGGTATAAAAGGTTAAGGAAGGAGTTTTCTATATGTTAGAATTCATCATTTAAATATTTTGAGGAACAGATACGTAGAGCTCTGAGATAAATACCTATGGTGATAGCTCTTTTGGTGTTGTTGTTGTGGTGTGAATAAAAATGTATGTGGTCGTTTTTACAGGTGGGTTTACGGTAAACCTTGAATTCTAGTTAGTTAATATTCCTAATAAGTAAAATGTCCAGAAAAGTTAGGGTGCTGTTGTATTCAAATTCATATGTGAACTTTAGAGAAGGTTCTACATTGTTCAGTCTGTCAGTGATGCTATGTAAATCAAGATCGTGTGGATAGATTAGTAGTATGTCGTCGATGTATCTGAAGTAACGTGCAGTATTGGGTATAATACATTTAAAGGGGCCAGATTCTAAGAATTCTAGATAAATGCATGCAAGAACTCCGTTAAGCGGAGATCCCATTGGTAAACCAAATTTTTGTTTATAAAATCTGTTGTTATATTCAAAGTAACAGTGTGAAGTGCATAAAGTACAACTTTTAATCAGTTTAGAGATTAGTAGAGGAAATGTCGTATTAGATTTTTGAGGGTGATTTTGTAGACGTTCAATGCATCTATCAACAGGTATGTTGGTATATAAGGATTTGATATCTAAACTAACTAAATATTTGTTGTTCATATCAATGTCAGTTAGTTGGTTGAGCAGTGATTCGGAATTTTTGATGTGTGCGTCACTGATGGTACCTAATAGAGGGGATTTTAATTTGGCTAGAAGTTAAACGATATATGTGGGGATGGGGGTAGATCCTATGTCAGAAATAATTGGTCTTAGGGGAATGTCAGGTTTGTGGATTTTAGGAAGACCATAAATTTTAGGGATTATGGGGTGGTGATTGATTAATGAGGACCAAGATTTATCCTCATTAGAGATTAATTTTCTGTTGGACTTGTTAAAGTTGTTAATGATATTTGAAATTGCTGTAGGGATATCTGTTCATATGTGTTATCACTAAGTAGATCCATAAGTTTTTGATTATAGACCATGGAATCTATAATAACAACACATCCACCTTTGTTAGAAGGTGAAAAAATGATGTGGCTAAAAGAGAGAGAATTCAAAGCAGTTATGTATCTGTTGGGTAGGGTCAGTTCATCGGAATGGCAATTAGTGGAAGCAGCTATAATACCTTTTAAGAATCCTTTGTGGAAATCAGAGTCATGGTATTTGTAATTTGTGTTAATTAATTTTCCCATATGGTTTTTGATACCAGTAGCAAATTTTAACCCGAAACTGAGGGTTTCGTTTGCATCAAAGCTGATATTGATGCTGGAAATGTTGTTAACAAGGTCAGCCCTGCTTAAATCTTTCCAACAACTTTTGTTGCATAAAGATATAAATTTAGTTTAGAGATGTGGTTATTGTTTATCCTAGATATCTCAAATCTAAGTTGTTTGGCCATGTTATGGGACATTCCTTGTTTTCGACGAAGTTCTAATCCTATTAGTCTGTTTTTTTCAAATGTATGTGCCTCGGAAAATTTTAAA